>RBNK01002663.1:0-10337 GCA_003990785.1 Endogone sp. FLAS-F59071 | reverse complement strand
GTCATACTTGTAGCGAAGTCTTTATTATTTTGTTCATTCAGTTCTATCAATTTTGTATAAATACCCCCTCTATTTCTATCTAAATAAAATCAGTTTGCACAGAGTCTTGGAATATCTCAATATCAGTTATAGTAAAGCCTGAAGAGCACAGCACGATTAGCTGTAGTAAGGATACGCAAAGGGAGATATCGCATCTGACACTCTGAGCATTCTCAACGAATGAACGAACGACCAGTTTTTAGTACATTTGTCACATCTTGGTGCCGACTGGCAGGAGAGTTATCGAAAGACTGACTCTCACGACCTTATTCAAGCAGGATCGAACTACCCCTTCAAGTAACGACAGCGCATCCATAGCGGAAGACAGCATTGTTCAAAACAGATCATCGAAGGACACCCCCACTTTTTATACGAAGAAGATCACCAAACAGTTCCGGCTCTGAGGAAGAAGAATTCATTACACCCGACCCATCAGACGGCGATTACAGCGAGACAAGAGAATCCATCGCCTCCCTTACAGTACATGACGGGTTATCATCAGATAATGAATCAGCTATCGATTTTGGCAACAATCTTCAAGCATTATTTTATGAATCATCCGACAATGAAACAGACGACGAACCAGAAAACAACACATACGAAATGACAGAAAGACCACCAACTTTCACTGGCTACATACCAGCTGAATCAGTAATCAAGTTCATCGAAGACCTGCAGATTTACAACACAATCCAACAGTTCAACAATGTTGTAAAAGTGAATGTCCTAGAAGCAGTTTTACGAGGACCCACCAAGATTGCATATGACGCCGCAATAGCCGCTACAGCAGCAAACGGAGGATTTAATAGAGGAGCAGGAGGAGCAAACGCAGAAGCCGATGCCCTAGTAACCTTCACCAACGCCATCGCATGGTTAAGAGCAACCTATCATACCGCCGACATACAGCAAAGCATGAAGGATCAACTCGCATCAATGTACCAAGAGATAAACGAAAGCCCCCTCGCCTTCCACACAAAAATACAACATGCGGTAGACCTTGCGGGATATCTGGCAGCCAACCAAGACCTCATCATAGAGCAATCCTTTATGAACGGACTTCATCGAGAAATCGCCCTCCAAGTACGCTCCAGCCCAGTCAGACTAAATCATGCACAAAAGGTGGATTACGCACAGAGATATTGGGCTGCATGAAACCTGGGTCAAGACATAATGCAGCAGATCTTACCAAACAACCTTCAAGAAACCCATACCATACCAGCAGTTGTACCCACCATCGCACCAGCAACAGTCAACTGGGGAGCAGCTTCACGAAAGGACCCAGCCATGGACGATCTTATTGAACAAATGAGCAAGATGACTGCGCATATATCAGATCTTAAAAAGCAGATCGATGCACAGCACCCAGTCCAACGATTTATGGCAAACCCAACCCCTGCGACAGGATCAAATACATATCCGATCGGCAATTTAAGATGCTTCAGGTGTAACTAAGACGGGCATACATCAAGAGACTGCACTCAACCTGACACACGAGTATACAAGAGATGTGGAGAAAAAGAGCACTACGCTGCAAGGTGCATGACGGAAACAAGCCAAATCGCCCAATCAAGAAGCCAAGGACGAATCCAGATAAACATCGTCACCTTCGAAGAAGAAGATTTCGATAGTGAAGACGAGTATAGCCAGGTAGAAGCATTCTCAGCTACACAAGAAAAATGAAGACCCGGACGTCCCAAAAAGGCAGGGTCTCCTTATATGACGAAAACTCCACGGGTAGCACAACGAGCACAAGAGCGAGAATTCGACGGTGACGAACAAGACGAACTTTTCGAAGAAGAAGTAAACCGAATCATCCGAGAAGATATGCCAATGTCTGAAGCGCCTGCAAGTAAAGGAAACAAGGAACGCAAGCTATGGAAATCCAAGAAATACGGCCTAGATGTATGGAAAGAAATGGAGGACATGACCATCCCAGTCAAAATAGGACAACTAGCTGAATTCCTAACCTTCTGACAGCAAATCCGAAAAGGAATAAGTGATGCACAACCCGGTTATGAAGTAGTAGAAATCAATGCAATGCAACAATCGGAGGACAACGAACCGCAAAACTCATCGGCATATTCACAATGTCAGATTGAAGAAATCACGATGCCATGCATCATCGATACAGGTGCTGGAGGATACATTATCAGTAAGACGATGCTCGACCGACTCAGGTGGCAGATCGAAGAAGCCACAACTATAACAATTGTAGTAGCAGACAGACACGTTGCAACACCGCTCGGCAAGGTGCATGAATTACCGATTCGTTTTGGTAAACTTATCATCCCAGTATCAGCAATGGTGGTCGACACCACATCCTACGACCTGGTCATCGGAAATAACTGGTTAAAGAAAGTACGGGCAGTGATCGACCTCAGCACATGCAAAATGTGAATCACCTGGAAAGGATGACGTTATGAAATACCCATCGACTTAGAAAGAGAAGTCTGCCCGCAAATGATAGAAAGCGATGATAAGGATGAACAAAAAGAATTCTTTATGATGCAGATCGTACGAACTAATCAGAAGGCCAAACCATTGGAACGAAAAAGTGAACAAGCTATAGGATTTGATTTATCTACCATCAAAGACATCGAACTACAGCCGGGAGAATCATGTGTAGTTGGGACAGGAATCGCCGCGAAAATACCTCAAGGACATTACGGTCAAATTAAACCAAGAAGTTCCCTGGCGGTTGCTGGAATTACAATTGATGCAGGAGTTATCGACGCAGATTACATAGGCGAAATCAAGATTGTAGTTATCAACCGACATCGATTCAATATAGCCAAACTCTATGGAGGAGATCGAATTGCGCAGTTGATAATCATACCCATCTGGACAGGCAAGGCTGTAGAAGTAACCAATCTCGAAGAAATGACTAGAGGAGACAAAGGGTTTGAATCTACCGGAATGAATATTGCAAAAATCGTAACGGAACTTAAGCATGCACCAAAAACAGTGAATAAGAAGGCGTACACTTTCGGAGAACAGCTCGGTGAGAAAGAAAAGAAGGAGTTGCAAGAGCTTACTGATGAGTACTCTGACATATTCGTGACAACCTTCGAGGAGATCAATCTGAAACCACCAAAGCATTTTCATCACATCAATGTCCAAGGGCACCCCCCGATCAAATGCGCACCATACCGAACACCACCGGCATATATCGAATAGCAGCAAAAAGAAATCGACGATATGGTCAAAGGAGGAATGGCAGCTGAAACAGACAGCCCATGGGGATTTCCAAACGTCATCACACCCAAAAAAGGATTGGAAGCTGGAACCTTTGCTCCAAGAATGTGTACCGACTTTAGGAAACTGAATGACATCACTAAAGGAGACGCCTTCCCAATACCAAGAATTAACAATACTTTTTCAAAGATACCAGTTCATGCAAGCCTCTACACAACTCTCGATATGACTAGTAGATATTATCAAATGGGACTCGATGAAGAATCGCAAGAGATCGCTTCCTTTGTAACACCGCAAGGCCATTGGAAATATCTACGAATGCCATTCGGACTCAAGAATGCCCCAGCCAGCTTCCAGAAAATGATGACCAAAATATTCGGAGATCTCGTCAGAAAAACGTTATTGGTGTACATTGACGACATTACAATATTCATGGTAACATTCCTAGACCACATCAAGGCATTATGCGAGGTATTCAACCGAATGAGAACTGAAGGCCTTTATTTGAAACCAAAGAAGTGTACATTCGCTGCGGAAAAGGTTACGATGCTTGGACATATTATCGACAAAGAAGGAATCCGAACCGACCCAGCCAAAGTGGAAGCTGTTACCAAGTTCAAGAAACCTACCAATCGAACAGAGATGCACGCCTTTCTGGGACTAGCCTCGTACTACCGATGATACATACGCAATTTTGCAAGCTTAGCCGAACCACTGTATACAACCCTTACAAAAAGCTACAATTGGGTAGAAATTGACGAAGAACAAAGCGAACTCGAACAAGAAGCACTCAACGCATTAAAGAAGGCTCTGGCAACCACACCTGTACTAGCAAAACCAAATTGGATGAAGCTTTTTAAGCTTTATACTGACGCAAGCGCAATAGGAGTAGGAGCAATCCTCTCATAAGACAATACCAAGGGCTTAGAATGAGTAATTTGTTACACAAGCAGAGAAATATGCGATGCAGAAAAGAATTACGAATCAACCAAATTGGAGTGTCTTGTGGTCATATGGGCAGTCAAGTGGTTCAGATATTACCTCATCGGATGACACTTCGAAGTTATCATGGACCATTCGGCACTTAAATGATTGTTTAACAGACCCGATCCAAGTGGGATGTATGCACGGTGGATCATGACGCTTCAAGAATACAATTTCACGGTGAAATTCAGAAAAGGAAAGACAAACCAAAATGCCGATGCACTTAGCAGAATGCCATTATTGGATGCCCAAGGCGGGGCACAGTAATGAATGCAACACTGTACTATGATCTGGTGATTTGGTTGACGAGGAGGGAAATTAGGGAAGATATGGAGGATTGGATGAAGAACATTTTATTAACCACCGGCAGGCAGTATGAAATTTAGGACAATTTATTATACCGAAAAAAGGAGGGACGCATTATTCTAGTAATTCAGGAGAAGGACGTATCAAACATTTTATCACTAGCACATAATCATCCGTTATCTGGATATGTAGGCCAGGACAATACTTTATATCGACTCAGGAATTCGGCATGGTGGCCTGGAATACAAGACGACGTAATCAACTTTGTACGAAATTGCGACATATGCCAAAAACGAGCAAGAGCGAAAGACATGCCTCGAGCCGCTTCTGCAACCATCAAGGCAGAGCCATTTTCACATATTGGAATAGACGTCATGGGACCTATGCCAGTAACATTAACGGGAAAAAGATATATTATTTTAGCAGTAGACTTCTTTACAAAATATCCGGAGGCGATAGCAGTCAAAGACGCAGATGCACAGACAGTGGCCAAGTTCTTGCATACCGATATTATCTGCCGACATGGAGTACCAAAGGAAATAACCAGCGACCGAGGCACGGAGTTTCTGAATGAATTAATTAGGGAACTTGAGCGAACTTACTATATCAAGCATATCCGAACAACATTATACCACCCACAGGGAAATGGTCAAACCGAACGCACCAACCAGATGGTCAAGAATATCCTGGCAAAGATTATCGATCAAGAAGCAACATGGGACCATTATCTTGATAGTGCTCTTTTTGTGGTTCGAACCATTCGCCAAGCATCAACAAAGTTCAGCCCCTTCGAGCTTGTGTATGGGAGATTGCCAAAGCGAGAATTCCACCACCCCAAAAAGGACAATGGAACATATGACGATCGTTTGTGGGCTTACATCGCACGAGATATCAGCAGACTACAATTAATCCGAAAGAAGGCATCTGTGTTCATCAACAAGGCGCAGGAGAGACAATGAACGAACCAGAACAAGAAGGCGAATGCAACCCCCTTGCATATCGGAGATCAAGTCCTCGTATACCGAAACATTGTAGAATCATCATGGTCGGCTAAATTACAACCAAAGTGGGAAGGTCCATACTATGTACAAGCTATAAAAGAAAGTACAATTTGACTCAGGAGACTTAGCGGTTCTATTCTCCCCACCCCAGTCCACCGGAGCAAAATCAAGATATACAATGCCAAACAGATGCAACCACAGAAAGGCCATAGAGAAAGCGATCAAGGAGGCCCTGATGAGGGAGCCGGACTCGATCGACCTAGTTCCCCTGGACGAAGAGGAAGACCCCGAAAAACTTCTCATTCTGATACGATAGTATCATGAATGGCTATGTAATCAAAGCCGAGTAACCGATGTTACAATCAGGTTCCATCAAGGACATGCTTGCCATCTTCGACGCCGTTTACAGAAACAGGAGATGCCATTGTCAAAATTCGAAAAAGATATAGCCGACAGGACCTACGCACTCTTTCTCAGATACGAATGGATTTTATCCAGGTTCTATGGAAAAACCATTGACATCGTCAAACTTACATATGCGGAGATTGCTCAAATACGTCAGGTTATCAAGAATGAAATTACTACACTTTTATCTAGTCTCGAGGACGAGACATTCCCAGTTGAGCCCCCAGATGTGACGACTGACCCCCAACTTGACTGATTTTCACGAATTTTGTACTACGCTTGGTTTAGGAGTTACCATAACATCCTGTACCCTTCTATTTTTGGTTAGTGTCGTTTTTAGTGAGCAATCTCGCCACCAGCGACGAACGTAGTTTTTAGCGACTGATCTCATTTTTATCGACGAAATGTTATTCGCAGTTATTGAGTCATACTTGTAGCGAAGTCTTTATTATTTTGTTCATTCAGTTCTATCAATTTTGTATAAATACCCCCTCTATTTCTATCTAAATAAAATCAGTTTGCACAGAGTCTTGGAATATCTCAATATCAGTCGTAGTAAAGCCTGAAGAGCACAGCATGATTAGCTATAGTAAGGATATGCAAAGGGAGATATCGCGTCTGACACTCTGAGCATTCTCAACGAACGAACAAATGACCGGTTTTTAGTACATTTGTCACAATATTAATAAAGTTCAGCCTCTTTGAGCTTGTATATAGAAGATTACCTAATTAAGAGTTTTACTATCTAGAAAAAGATATTAAAATATATAATAACTGCTTATAAACTTATATTATATAAGATATTAGTAGATTACAATTAATCCAAAGAAGATATTTATATTTATTAACAAGGTATAGAAGAGATAACTGATAAACTAAAATAAGAAAATAAATATAACCTCCTTATATATTAAAGATCAAGTTCTCATATATTAGAATATTGTGGAATCATTATGGTTGGCTAAATTACAACCAAAATAGAAAGGACTATTCTACATACAGACTATAAAAAAAGTATAATTTGGCTTAAGAGACTCAATAGTTCTATTTGTTGTAATTATTAGCTTATTATATCTCTCCTATCAATGATCAATACATCAACGATCGATCATACGTCACTCAATTGTAGCTTAGATGATCTTTGTTTTGTATCGACCAATCATAAATTAGCATTAATAAATACATGCATATTGGCTTCATTAGCCAGTGTGCTCTTTACTCCAAACAAACACACATTCAAAGATCAAATTTCAACAGGTTATGAGCCCCGAGCTACTCAAATTGCAGCTCGACAACCTGAGATCTACGCAATCATCTACACAATTACAACTGCGATTACTGTAAGTGTTTATTTAAAATTGTAAATAACACGTCAAACAAAGCAATAAATAACGCGACAAACGACACCGCGATAAAGCAACATAATAAACACGTAACGACGCGACACAACGAAATGGACAATCTATATACATCATCGTCATCAGCAACAAGATCAACAAGATTGCGGTCTAAATCAAAAACAGACAACAGATATCAAACTCTTGATGACGATGAAGGATTGGATAGAAACCATCAGAGCAATATTGCATTTAGCCTCGATCGACAGGAACAGATGGCTATAATGATCAGAAATCAGGAAGATAAATTAGATACACTTGCAACCCTAATAGGCGAATTGATGGCAAAAATCGACAAAACAATCACATCACCTAGCACGCCAACCAATCAGAATGCAGCTACAGAAGGCAACATGCCATGACTATCACCATCACCAACAACATCAACAAAGCTTAATGATCTGGCGAAGGAGTACCTGAGATCGATCAACAAATTCAATGGATTGGGTGATGTACCCAGATTGTTCGATTACTTTGATGCTATAGAGCAATTTATCACCAGCGCTAATCTATCAGTACAAAAGGAGGAAGTCAACACAGCGATCAGTAAAATTACAGGCAACGCTAGAATGTGGTTATGGAGGCACGTGAACACATTGGGAGAATTTGATTCATAGGATGAGCTTAAAGAGGCTATGATGCAAAAATACGCACCAATGGAACAATTGTTACGAATGCATGATAAGCTTGCGATGATGAAGTAAAAAGGATCGATCGAAGATTATAATGACGCATTCAACCGAATTATGGTGCAAATCGAAGATATAACCGACATAGAAGCTATACCGCAATATCTCTGGGGTCTAAGCCCCAGGTACCGGGAATTAATACTTGCGCAGGAGAATATGCCAACAACACTGGAGGCTTTACAACTCGCATGCATCAGGTTCGATCTGGATAATAAACAAAGGCGCGATGAAGCCCACGCGACAGACCGAGGCGGCTACCGAGGCGGTGACCGAGGTGGATACCGAGGCGGCGACCAAGGCGGCTACCGAGGCGGCAGTCGCGACAATCGAGGCGGAAGCGCCGGACGAAGCCGAGGCTATAATAACGATAATGGAAACAATTGAGGAGGTCATAATGACAGAGGTGACTGAGGCAGCGATCGCAGAGCCAATCGAGGTGGGAATTTTCAGGGACACCCTTGGAAATGTTACGTCTGTGAGGGAGAACACGGAATATTTCAATGCAACAAATTCAACGATTGGGTAAAAATAGAAAAAGAAAAAGCTAAACCGAGAGCCGAAGCAAATCTGGCGATTGGCGCTATCATCGATTCGGGTGCCATGCAACATATGTTCAACCAATTGGAGCTTTTCGAGATGGTGGCTGAGCACGACGGCTTGGTCATGTATGCAGGGAATGAGAAATTATGCATGATGCATGTTGAGACAATTGAGCTCGACGACGAGCTGAAATTACGGGACGTCTTATATGTACCGGAGATCACCAGAAATTTAATATCTGTGCGGGTGTTGACACGTAACGGAAATGACATAACCTTCAAGAGCGACAGATCAGTAATTAAAATTGGCGTGGATCATGAAGAAATTAAAATCGGACAAGCTGATGGTGACCTATTTCATTTATCGACATCAGAGCTAGAGCTAGAAGCAAACATTGCTGATTCCAAGATTACAAACATCACCGATTCCAAGATCGATGACTATATATTATGGCATCACCGACTAGGCCATCCGGGCCAAAATACTCTGCAATCAATCAATAAATTTGTCACAGGGCTCGGAGATGTGCAGCTGTCAACTGGACAAATTGAAATATGTGCCGGGTGTGAACACGCAAAGTCGCACCGCAAGCCATTCGGACATGCGAAAAATCGATCGATGGAGCTTATCGGAAGGGTGCATACAGATCTGTGCAGGCCGATGCCCACGCCATCAGTCAATAGAGCAAAATATATATTAACTTTCATCAATGACACCACTCGCTACGTCACAACATATTTTATTGACAACAAAAGTGATACATTTGATCGATTCCAGATATTTAAGGTATTCGCCGAGATGCAATCGGGCCGAAAACTCAAGATTCTCCGGTCAGATGGAGGAGGAGAGTATGTAAACACCGAGATGTGCGAATTTTTAATCAAATATGGAATTCATCACGAAATGATGACACCGGACACGCCGCAACAAAACGGTGTAGCCAAACGATATAACCGGACATTGATGGAGTCAATCCGAGCAGTTAAAATTACTGCCAGCATACCTGACAAACTTTGGGTGGAACTTGCTGCAAGTGCTACATATTTACGCAACCGATTGCCAACGCAAGCTAATAAGGAGAGTGCTTCACCATTTGAATTATGGCATGGTCACAAGCCTGATATCAGTAACTTGCACATCATATAGGCTGACGCGTATATGCATATTCGCAAGGGAAAAAGGTCGAAACTGGTGCCCTGATCCAAAAAGCTTAAAATGATTGGCTATCACGACGAAAAGAAGACGTATAGGCTCTGGGATCCAACCAATAGGAGGATAGAGATCAGCTGCAATATCACATTCGATGAATCTATTATATTAAAATCCCCAACAATTGTCAACCCAGAAGATCGAGAATATGTCATCAAAGCAATCATCGGAGAACACAAGATTGATGAAAAAAGGGAATATCTAGTTAAATGGCTAGGCTATGATGATAACGACAATACCTGGGAGCCAATCGAACAATTGATCAATACTGAAGCTCTACAAATTTGGCAAGATCAGATGTCAGAAGCTAATTTAATTGAATCGACCGATGACCCAATGACCTACAAGGAGGCAATTTCTCTGCCTGATGCAAAGCTTTGGGAGGAAGCGATCAATCAAGAGCTTAAATCACTTAAGAATAATGACACGTGGACGATTGTACCTGAGGTGCCTGTGGGACACAAGCCGATTGGATGCAGATGGGTATTTAAAAAGAAACTCAACACTGATGGATCAGTTGCCAGGTACAAGGTGAGATTAGTTGCCAAGGGATATTCACAATAGCAAGGAAT
>RBNK01002662.1:0-10339 GCA_003990785.1 Endogone sp. FLAS-F59071 | reverse complement strand
ATAGTATAGTTCTTTCTATTTATTGAAGATCAGTGATTATTACATATACATCTGATATTGCAGTATAATCAAAATTACTTAATATATAATCAATCTTAGATTATAATATTAAATAAACTATATTAGGTCTATATATGAATATAGCAATACCTATGTCTATATACTTTTTATATCCTTAATAACCTTTTTATATTGACTTTCTTAATTTGTTATAGTTTAATAAGATATTGTAATTGGCTATGAGCCCCAAATAGCTCTACTAAATATAAATACCTTATTCAAAAGTATATGCTATATAACTGACAAAATGAGTTCAAAAAGTCTTTAAGATCTAAGTGTTAAAGTTTTGATCTTCAAATGTGTTTTGAGGGGTAAAGAGCACACTAGCTCATAAAGCCAAATATGCGTGTATTTATTAATGCTAATATATGATTGGTCGATACAGACAAAGATCATCTAAGCCACGATTGAGTAATATACCATCAATCATTGATAAGAGAGAGATATAATAAGCTAATAATTTCAACACTCCCCCTGCTTGACATATCTCAATAAATAAAAAAAATAAAATGTTTAACTGTACATCATAAATGGCATCCATAAAGTATATTTACTGCAAATAACTATATATAAAATACTACTTGAGTAATAAGAATGACATGATAAGGGAAATAAAAGTTTTTTTTTTTTGAAAGAGAAAGGTTAGTTATGTAAGCCCATTTTTGTGATCAACATTTCAAGTCTGGGTCGCACAAGTGGCTTGGTTAATGCATCAGCGATCATTTCATCAGTTGCCATGTAAATGATATCTATCACCTTTGATTCAACTTTCTCTTGAATAAAGTGATGCTGAATGTCAATATACTTTGATTGAGCATGATTAATTGGGTTTTTGGTGAGGGCAATTGCTGATTGGTTGTCTTTAAATAAGGTTGTCGCACAATTTTATAAATATTCTAGCTCATCCAATAGGGTGCATAGCCAAATGGCTTCTCTTGTCGCATGTGCTAATGCCATATATTCTGCTTCAGTTGATGATAGGGCAACAGTTGGTTGGCACTTGCTTGACCAGCTGATGGCTCCCTCTGATAGGTTGAAAATATAACCTGTGGTTGATTGTCGTATATTAATGTCTCCTCCCCAGTTGGCATCACTGAAACCAATCAGCCTTAGATCCTGATCACATCCAAGGCACAGCTTATAATTGGCTGTTCCTTTAATATATCTTAATAATTGTTTGAGGACATGGTGATGTTCTTGCATTGGATTAGCTGAAAATTGACTGATGATGCTAACAGCAGCAGCTAGATCAGGTCTCATCCCAATTATCAGGTAGATTATACTACTGATCATTTGTCTAAACAGATTTTGGTCTGTGGATTTTCCCCCTTCAGCTTTGAGTTGAATAGATGGATCAAGGGGTGTACTGATTGGCTTGGCATCCATCATATTAAACCTTGTAATGATTTGATTGGCAAAGTGACTTTGATCAATTGTAATTGTATGTGTTTTTCAATCGCACATGACTTAAATACCCAGAAAATGTTTAATTTCACCACAGTCCATCATATCAAATGTATTGCTAAGCTCCATCTTGAATTTGTTCATCATTTCCATAGAATCAGCCAGAATTAGTAGATCATCAACATATATGGTAATAATTATCAGCGATTGATCATCTTGTCTTCTTCTTAGATAAATGCTGTGATCTGATTGTAGTCTTGTAAAATTTGATTGGCTGAGGTAGTTGTCAATCTTCTGATTCCACATACAAGGTGATTGTTTTAGTCTATACAATGATCGATTGAGCTTACACACAGCTCTCGATGACAGCTCTGATTGGTCAATTCCTTCAAGTACTATCATGTAGATCTCCTCATCAAGATTGCTATTCAGGAATGCAGTTTTTACATCCATTTGGTGAATTTCTAAGTTTAGAGCTGCACCGATTAATAAAAGTGCCCTGATCAATGTAAATTTCGCCACGGGAGCAAATGTTTCATTGTAATCAATTCCTTGCTATTGTGAATATCCCTTGGCAACTAATTTCGCCTTGTACCTGACAACCAATCTATCAGTGTTGAGCTTCTTTTTAAATACCTATCTACATCCAATCAGCTTGCATCCCACAGGTACCTCAGGTACAATCATCTACATGTCATTATTCTTAAGTGATTTAAGCTCTTGATTGATCGCTTCCTGCCAAAGCCTTGCATTAGGCAGGGAAATTGCTTCCTTGTAGGTTATTGGATCATCAGTCGATTCAATTAAATTAGCTTCTGGCATGTGATCTTACCAAATTTGTAGGGCTTCAGTGTCTATCAATTGTTCGATTAGCTCCCAGATGTTGTCATCATCATCATCATAGCCTAGCCATTTTATCAGATATTACCTTTTTTCATCAATCTTGCGTTCTCCAATGATTGCTTCAATGATATATTCTTGATCTTCTGGGTTAATGATTGTTAGAGATTTTAATATAATAGATTCATCAAATGTGATGTTGCAGCTGATCTCTATCTTCCTATTGATTGAATCCCAGAGCCTGTATACCTTCTTTGTTGAAATTTGATCTTCAAATGTGTGTTTTAGAGTAAAGAGTGCACTGGCTCATGAAGCCAATATGCATGTATTTATTAATGCTAAAATATGATTGGTCGATACAAACAAAGATCATCTAAGCCACAATTGAGTGACGTAGCATCGATTATTGATGCATCGATCGTTGATGGGAGAGAGATATAATAAGCTAATAATTACAACACTCCCCCTGCTTGATATATCTCAATAAAAATAAATAAATAAAAAAATAAAAGAATAAAAATAAAATGTTCAACTGTACATCACGAATGGCATCCATGAAGTACATTTACTGCAAATAACTATATGTAAAATACTACTTAAGTGATAAGAAGGATGTAATAAAGAACATAAAAGATTTTTAAAAGTTAGTTATATAAGCCCATTTTTGCGATCAACATTTCAAGTCTGGGTCGCGCAAGTGGCTTGGTTAATACATCAGCGATCATTTCATCTGTCGCTATATAAATGATATCTATCACCTTTGATTCAACTTTCTCTCAAATAAAGTGGTGCTGAATGTCAATATGCTTTGATTGAGCATGATTAATTGGGTTTTTGGCAAGGGCGATTGCTGATTGGTTATCTTCAAATAAGATTGTTGCACAATTCTGTAAATATCCTAGCTCATCCAATAGGGTGCGTAGCCAAATGACTTCTCTCGTCGCATGTGCTAATGCCATATATTCTGCTTCAGTTGTTGATAGGGCAATGGTTGGTTAATGTTTGCTTGACCAGCTGATGGCTCCTCCTGATAGGTTGAAAATATAGCCTATGGTTGATTGTCGTATATTAATGTCTCCTCCCCAGTTGGCATCACTGAAACTGATCAGTCTTAGATCCTGATCACGTCCAAGGCACAGCTTATAATTAGCTGTTCCTTTAATATATCTTAATAATTGTTTGAGAGCATGGTGATGTTCTTGCATTGGATTGGCCGAAAATTGACTAATAATGCTAACAGCAGCAGCTAGATCAAGTCTCATCCCGATCATCAGGTATATTATGCTACTGATCATTTTGTTGAAATTTGATCTTCGAATGTGTGTTTTGGAGTAAAAGAGCGCACTGGCTTATGAAGCCAATATGCGTGTATTTATTAATGCTAAATTATGATTGGTCGATACAACAAAGATCGTCTAAGCCACAATTGAGTGACGTAGCATCGATCATTGATGCATCGATCATTGATAGGAGAGAGATATAATAAGCTAATAATTACAACACTCCCCCTGCTTGATATATCTCGATAAAATAAATAAATAAAAATAAAAGAATAAAAAATAAAAAATAGAAATAAAATGTTCAACTGTACATCACGAATGTCATCTATGAAGTACATTTACTGCAAATAACTATATGTTGTGATGGACTAAAATATATTAACAGCGAAATACTCGAAGTTGAGCAGGTGCAGAAAATATGCTTTAGGGGTCTTAGCGGGTTATGCGGTAGCGTCTTAAGAAGGGTGTCGATGTAGGTGTTAACTAGCAAGAATTAAGTGTAATCGAATAAAGATGTATCTGTTAGAATCTCGAAACTATCCAATTGCTTACTCCTTGAGTAAGGCTTCAATATCCCTCGGGTTGTCTGTTGTAAGCTTCCTTAGCTTGTTGCAGTCCGAATTTTATTGATAATTGCGAGCGGGGTATTTATAAGAAATTACAAGGTGCTATACAGGCAGCTACCCAGGTTACTACTTGAATTTCTGATTGGCTTGGCTAAATATAAGGTACAAATTGATTAGCTAAGATATAATAAATGATATATCAGGTTATAATATAATTGGGCGATGAAATAATATATCAGATCGAAATACTATTTTAGGTTATAGTGTGATTGCAGATCTCAGCAACGTTACAAGTCTCAGCAACGTTACAAGTCTCAGCAACGTTACAAGTCTCAGCAACATTACAAGTCTCAGCAACGTTACAAGTCTCAGCAACATTACGAGTCACATGACTATGATCTCACATAATCAAATTGTATATTGTCACAAAATGTTCTGTCACATCTCCTTCCTTTCTGCGAGTTAGACTTCAAGGTATAGTTCTAACTTGGAGAAATCTCTTTGTAACTGTTTTACCTCTTCCTCTAGCTCCTTTATGTCATTCTGTGTCAGTTGATTTAGTTGGTGCATACTGCACCAAAAGTAGTTCAAAGCACTAGGCTTGTGCTTGAATAGTTGATAAATCCGATCGGCCATTTTTGCAGCGTAGGTAGGGAGTACTCCTTTGAGGGCTCATTGACAGATTTCCCTATCCTTCCGATTCCAGATATGTTCAATTTCCTCTTCCCAGAGTTGTGCGATTCAGTAGTATTCCTTCCATTCATTGATTCGCGCCAGGTGTTGCCTCCTTTGAATGTTGTGTACAATTGATCGGGTTTTCTATAGGGTCGATCCTTCTATCTCCTCAAGGTCTTCCAGGGGTTCTATATGTCGGTAGGCCTCAATCAGGCTGACTCGGACTTCATGGAAGTTGTTCCAATGGGGCATGATATTTTTTGAGGCGGTTTCGGTAGACAGTATAGGGTAAGATCATTCCTGTCGTTTTCTGTAACTGATACGTAGTTCCTTTTATACTAGCGATGTAGTATGGTCCTTCCCATTTCGAGTCCAATTTTGCTGACCATGAGGATTCTACTATGTTCCGGTATAGTAAGACTTGGTCACCGATCTTCAATCTTATGGTTTCCTTGTGTTCCTTGTTGTAATTCTTCTTTTGTCGATCTTGTGCAATGGCAATAAATTCTCTTGCCTTATTTTGGACGTTGTGTAATTCTTGAATTTCCTTTGTCACACAATGCTCAATTTGCTTTTCCCAGGAGGTGTAGCTGGGTTCCGGGGTGGTCATTACTTGGTCTACCAGCTGATGAGCTTTTCTTCTATAAGCGAGCTCAAAAGGGGTGAACTTTGTTGTCTCCTGTTTCATTGTTCATAGTGCAAATAAGGCGGAAGGCAGGTACAAGTCCCACTCTCCTCCTTGTGATTGTACTATTTTAGCAACTGTATTTTTGATAGTTTGATTTGTCCATTCGGTGAGTCCATTTCCTTGAGGGTGGTAGGCAGTAGTCTTTATCTGGCGGATCCCGAAGTGTTGCGTTAATATCTGCATGAATTCATTAACGAATTCAGTTCCTTGATCAGAGGTCATTTCATAAGGTATTCCATGGTGGCAGATAATATCTTTATAGATAAAAGATGCAATATTAAGGGCGTCTGTAAGGGGCAAGGCTCTTGCTTTGGGGTACTTGGTCAGGTAATCCACTGCTACTACGATATATCGATTTCCTCTAAGTGTCCTTGGTAGTGGTCCAACAATATCTATTCCAATGTGTTTGAAGGTCCTCCAGATACAATCAGTTGTAAGGTCTTGACTTCCTTTCCTCGGCACCTCTTCTGGCAAGTGTCGCATCTCCTGATATATTCTCTAATGTCTTCATACATGTTCTTCCAATAATATTTTTCTGATAGTTGTTGGTATGTATTGTCTATGCCCATGTGTCCTGCCAGCTGATGGTCATGAGAGGCCTGAAGTACCATCTGCTTTTTGTATTCAGAAACTACAAGTCGTATTTGTCCTCAGTGTTGTCGGTAAAGTATATTATTCTTGATAAAATAGTTAAGTGCTGTTGTCCGTATAAGCTGTTGATCATTTTTGTTCACCATCCCAGTAAAGGTTAAGTTACTGAGGTAATCCAAATATCTGTTATATAGTTCAGTTTTCATTGGGTAGGTATATTCTTTTTGGTTCGGGGTGTCGATCTCGGATAAATTGGGGTAGGCGTGAGAGGGTGTCCACATTCTGATAATTCTGTCCTTTTCTGTATTGCATCGTGAAGTCATACTCCTGCAGTATGGCTAGCCATCTTGCGTACATTCCTGTCAGGTTCGGTTTGTTCCAAAGCCATTTGAGAGCTGAGTGGTCTGTTATTAGGGTGAACTGCTTTCCAATCAAGAAGTGGCGGAAGTGTTGTATGGCCCAAACAACTGCTATGCATTCCAGCTGAGTGGCTCTATAGGAAGGTTCTGCTCCATGGGTGGCTCGTCCTGCATAAGCAATCACATGCTCTCCATCTTTGTCATCTTGCGCCAGGATTGCTCCGAGTCCAAATGACGATGCATCCGTATACAGCTTGAATACTTTTGTGAGGTCTGGTCTTGCCATAACTGGTGCATGGGTAAGTGCTTCCTTGATCAGGTTGAAGGCAGTTTGTGCAGCTGACGTCCATTCCCATGCTCTTCCTTTTCTTTGCAACATGTGCAGGGGTGCAGCGATTTCAGAGTAACCGGGGATAAACCTTTTATAAAACTGGACCAGTCCTAAAAATCCTCGTAAGGCCATCTTATCTTGCGGCATTGAGAAGGCCTTGACGATTTCGGTCTTCTTTAGGTCCAGGCGGATTTCTCCTCCATCGATTATAAATCCGAGGTATTCGATTTTCTTCTGTCTAAAGTAGCATTTTGTTGGCTTGATCCTTAGTCTATGCTTTCTAAGTCGTTCAAATACTTTCTTCAGGATCACCATGTATTCTGCGAAGTTCTCTGCATAAATGTTGATATCGTCGATGTATACAATTACTTCATGTCCAATCAAATCGTAGAAGATCTCGTTCATTGCAGCCTGGAAGGTGGCGGGTGCATTGCACAGTCCAAAGGACATTCTTGTGAATTCGTACTGTCCAAATGGTATAACAAATGCTGATTTCTCCTGTGCTTCGAGCATCATTCCAATTTGGTTATATCCTGCCCATAGGTCCAAGGTTGAATAGATTTGCGCCCTTTTCAACATGTTTTGTAAGTCTTCTGAGTGTAGGATCGGGTATGCATGCTTCTTGGTGACTGAGTTCAATTTGCGATAGTCAATAACCATTCTCTGTCCGTCCTTCTTTGGTACTATGCTGATAGGTGATGCTCAAGGGCTCTTTGACTATACGATTACTCCTGACTCCAATAGCTCTTGAACATGCTTTCGTACAAAGTCATGATAATTGGCTGGCAATCTGTAGGGTGCCTGTTTGATCAGTTTGGCGTCTCCTGTATCGATATGGTGTATGAAGAAGGCTTGGTCTGGTAAGTCCTTAAAACTGATTGCGATGATATCTTCATACTCCTTCAGTAGGTCTTGTAACTGTTTCTTCTGGTTTGGTAACAGATTTTCGTTAAGGGAGTAGATGTGCTTCTTAGCGCTCTCCTGGTCATCTAATCTCTCCATTATCACATTTGCCTGTCCAGTTGATCCAAATCCTTTTCTTCTACATCGTGTTTCTTCTAGGTTTTCTACTTCCTTCAAAGGTTATTGTTCGCATCTGACAATCACCATTTGTGCGATTCGATCTCCTTGGTATACTTTGAATTGGCTGTGATTGTGATTCACCAGTCCAACCTCGATTTCTCCTCTGTAGTCTTCATCTATTAACCTGGGGAAGGCTCCTATTCTAGAGTTGCGGTAGAGTCCACTTCTTGCCCATACTTGCGCACATTGTCCGGGTGGTAGGGCAATAGCAATTCCAGTTTTCACGAAGGCTGATGATTTTGGTTCTAAGGTATAATCCTCATCTGCATATAGGTCATACCCTGCAGCTCCTTTGGTTTTCCTCTTTGGTATGATTGCGCTTTCTGTCAGTTTCTTAACTCGGGTTGCTGTATCCTTTTCTTCAACCATAAATACTTCTTCAAAGGTGGGGATATTCAGTTCTCTCCACTGTTCATGAGTTGTATCTTGCAGTAGGTTTTGCCACAAATCCTTCCACCACCAATAGCACATGCTGATGCGTTCGTCGGGGTGAACTATTTCTTCAAGTACGATAATTTCTTCTTCCGAGTCTAAGTCACTTTCTTCAATTAGGACTAGTCCATTGTCTTCATCATCTTCCTGGAATAAGGCTCTGACTTCGGTATATGTCTGAGTAGTGTAAACTTTATTGCTCCAATCCTTGGGTATTTCCTCATCTTCATTTTCTTCGGGTATCGTCTGTTCCTGTTCTTGGTCATAATGCTCCTTCCAAGTTCCGTGGTAATTGATATCATATGGTTCGTCTGGATATCTGATCCAGTTTTCACATTCCCAAAGGTCATAGGGGTTAACTTCATCCCAGTAACATCCTTGCAGGTAGATGTTGCAATTTCCCCAAAGATATCCCTTGCCGATGTATCCGATATTTGTCCAAAAACAGTCCCATACTTCTCCAGTATTATCTGCGAATGGGTGAGGGTTCCTTCCATCATACGGTCCATGGTTCATTGAGGGTGGAGTCCTTCAGCGGGTCTGTGATGATCTCGGTTTCTTGATCTTCTTCTCTGTCGGCAAGTGCATCTCCAAGGTGTCTTGGTAAGGTATCAACTTCGTATCACTACAAGTGCACATCATCTTGGTGCAATAGATGCATTGCTCACAGAATGGACATCTAGTATTCCTCATGTTGTACTCAATCAACTGGTTCTTTTCCAGAGGCGTCAGGCAGTGGTATTCACTATTAATCACCACGTTTACTTCTTCTTCTTCTACCAAATTGAGGTGCGCCTGTCCGGGGGTTATTCCTTCATCTGTATCACTTTCATCTTCTGGCCTCTGAGTGAGTTTCGGTACTACTCCTTTCTGAATATCCAGAGGTACACTGAACTTTCTTCCATGGTTAATGAAGATTAGCCTTTGTGCATCCAGGTCAATTCTAGCTTTAGCTTTCTTCAACCAGCTGTTGCCCAAGACGGTGTTATAGGATTGTGCATCGGTGACCACCATTCTGACTGGAATTATTTCTGTTCCAAACTGGACTGGTACTTCTTGGAGTACTCCTAAAGGTACGCTGCTTTTTCCGCTTACAACAACCAAGGTAGAGGTAGTGGGTTCATCAATGTCCCATCCTAGGTGGTCTAGGAAATGCTTGGTGATGATGCTGACTCCTGCTCCAGTGTCGATGATAACTGAGCATGCTAATCCTCCAATGTTGCATTGTGCATAGGCAGATGAGGTATAGGTTCGCTCTTCTTGCTCTTCGGCAGTGTTAACTTCCTCGAATCGGATAGTTGATTTGGTTTCGGTGATCTGCATCTTCACCTTCTGCTTTGTTGATGGTGCAATCTGGAAGAGCTGTTTAAAGGTAATGTTTACCTTCTGACTGGCAATGTCTTTCCATGGGTCATACTCGAATTCTCTAACCCTTCTGGGCTTCTTTTCTTCCTGATCTGCCATCTCTTCATCTCCAGTGGTTAAAGTAACTGTCTCGCTGGGTTGCATTATCTGTTTGAAGGCTTTGTCCCATTGGTCCTCATTCAGCTGTTGTCTCTGTGTTGGCTTCTTAAGCTTCTCGATAACAACCTCAGGTTCCTAGGTCGGTTTCTTTCTTGGGTAAGGAGTCTTCCTAGTGGTAGTGCGACTGACTGCTTCGACAGGGTAAGCTTCCAAATATTCTTCGCCAAATTCTTCATCTTCTTCTTCAATTTCTTGCACTACGTTGGCGTGGTCAGCCTTCTTTACTTCTTCTCTTTCTCGTCCTTCCTTTCAACTTCTAGTTCGGCAGTCTTTGGCAAAGTGACCATATCTTCCGCAGAGGAAGCAGTTTATCTCGGTCTTGTTACGTTCTTCGGCTACAAATGTTCCTCCCGGTTGCCTGTTCTGGCGGATCACCTTAGCTTCAAGGTCAGCTATATGTGCTGTCATCTCTGAGAACATCTTGGTAATCTTCTCCATTTCATCCTCATGAGTTGTTTTTCCTGTTTTTGCCATGACTGTCGGTTTGATAGTGTCCTCCTCAGGTG
>RBNK01002661.1:0-10339 GCA_003990785.1 Endogone sp. FLAS-F59071 | reverse complement strand
CTGAGGAGGTCTTCGCTGAGGCCGACTTTCACGACCATTGTCGGGTATGGACTTCCTAAGTTGTTGCATTTCAAATGGGCTGGAGGCCGAGGGCGTTCTGGTCGGAAGGCAACATCGCCTTGGCGCACCCGTGATGATGTCTAACTTAGTTAAACTCAATAGGTCATCAGTCCAACCACCTACAATTATCCCCATCTTCGATACTACCGCTCCATGGGGGTCTAAATGCAGTTCGTAGGCTTTGATTGTCCCATTAATTAAACATATTGTCACTGCAGGCTTCGGATTTTTCTGAAGGTATTCGGTGTAGCTTTGAAGCGAAACATTCTCGGCCAGAATAAGGTCGGCCGATTCCATGTTCGTTTCTTCGTCTTGCTGCAGGCATGCGAGCAAGCGCTCCCTGGCTAGGTCGAAGGCCACCAGGGGGATTCGGACCTTGGTATGATTTAACACCAATGAACTATCGCCCGTGGAAGATGCTTGTACCCGGCTGCGAGAACGGGTCGCATAAGGCGAGGAGGACGTTGACGCGGCGTACATTTCAAACAGTAGAGGGAAGCTGGATAGAATTGATAGAACTGGAGAATTGAGAAACGCGGAATAAGCTAACAATAAAAGAGGGCATGAGGTTAGCCATACTCACTAAGGTTTGGAGCGAGAGTTCGGAGACAAGTGGAGAGTTTGGAGTTTGGAGACAAGTGGAGAATTCAGTTTTTTAATCAAGTGGCGTCAAATGTTTCAGCATGCCCCATATCGTAAATTTCCGCAAATAACCATCATACTTAACTCAAACTATCATACGTAGGGTTGAGATTAGTGACTTGACGCATCAATTTAATTTATCATTTCAAGACGTTGGTAAGGGTCAGCGGGCACTTTAAATATACAGCTGGAATACAATTACAATCATAAATGATGTAACTTAAAAATGGTATTTACGCATCATTTTGTAGTGTTGTCCTGTTACTTATATCACACAAAAAAAAAAAAAAAAAAAAAAAAAAAAAAAAAAAAAAAAAAAAAGTCTATGGGCGCTCTCTAGGCCTTTTCTGACAATAACCCTTCTGTAGTTACTGAATTCAATTTTTTTTTCATATTATGAATGTTAGTTGAATATGTGGCCTATCATACAAGTGCATTAGCATCGTCTGGTACGCCTGATTCCACTTGATGTTTCTTCTCTCGTTAATGAATTAAAGGAAAAAGGTAATCGTCACAAGAATCGCCAAATGACCATTCTGACCGCTTTCAATTCAATTACATTTATTTTAAAAAAGTGACACTATTTTATTAATATCTCTCGCTCAAGTAGAACCACGACCAAGAACTGTCCGAAATCTCAATCTCATCCGTAAAGATGTTTCCCGCCTCCCCGCGACAAACTCAGTAATTGACGCGAGGAAAAAAAATAACGGGAACACAGAATTTTCAGCCAAGCCGCGATCGTACAACCGATAAGTTGCGATTTTGTACGGCGAGGCGTCATGTAGAGAATGAGAGAGGTTGACGAATGTATCTTATTGTCTATGGAAGGAGCGGAGGGGACCGGTCCTGTTTAGGCGGCGGGTTGTGGTGGTGGCTCGTCGGGGTCGAGGACTTTCTCCACTACCTCGCCGGCCAGGAGCTGCTCAATTAACGGGATCATGCTATTGGGTTCGTCCTTGGGGCCGAATCGCTGGATGGGGACGCCGTTGCGATCGATGACAAACTATTGAACCGTTTGAAATGGATCGAGAAGTTAGTATCCGTGGCAGACGGCAAACAAAACAGAAATTCTTAGAATATGAATGGAACATCACACCTTTGCAAAGTTCCACTTGATCGCGTTAACCAGGGTGCCCGTCAACTGGGACTTGAGAAATGTGTACAGCGGGTGCTCGTACATAAAATTGACGTCGATCTTATCCATCATTTGGAATTTGACATTGTATCCCGCAACGAATGATTTGATCTCCTCGTTTGTGCCGGGTTCTGTTATTAAAAAGAGATATGAACACGAGTGATAGGTGAAGGGTGATAGATACACGGTTGATGGACAAATACAAACCTTGGCCGCCGAATTGGTTGCAAGGGAAACCGACAATTTCTAGTCCTTGCTCTCTGTACTTTTCGTCAAGCTGAACTAACTGAGTATAGTTCAGCTGTAGGTGTTTACATGAAGGATTTGAAGGAAACGAAGGGAGGATGGTCTTGCTGTTAAAATATTATTCTTTGATCCAAAAATCGAACAGACAAAACCGTGAGTAAATCACACTTACCTTGGTCAAACCTCACTAGAAAGAGAACAAGAAAATCATGGGCAGATAAGCAAAGGTTCGAGGGAGATGGATCACAATGTAATGTTTGTAATGTTTGCATTTCAAACCTTGGATGCCACGTTTACGATGACGACAACCTTGCCCGCGAATTTGGACATGGATATCTCCTCACCGTCGATGGTTTTGGCGGTAAAGCCATATATCTAGTGATGTTTAAATAATATTAGAGGTCAGGAAACAAAAGAGCAGCCAAGGTATTGAATAAAGATGAAATCTGGGGAAACCAACGATATGTACATTTGGAGGGGTTTCCGTTTTGGCTTTCCTAAACAAAAACATGGGGAAGAGATCAAGGGAGAAGTGTGCGGATTCTCAATGAAATAGTACCGATAAGGTTAGGGCAGCGTCATATGAGAAGAATGACAAATCCTAAACACGGACCGTGTGTGCTGTGACTGCGCATTGGTATATCCCCTCCCCATATACTCATCTGGGATTGCCCGCAGCTAAAGCAAAAGGGACCCCAAAAACGTTAGCTATGCCCGTTCGTAGATTGTCGCTTTTCTTTTTCTTTTCTTTTCTTTCTTTCTTTTTTTTCTTTTTTTTTTTTCCCTCTTCTTTTTTTTTTTTTTTTTTTTTAGAACTTTTTTTTTTTTTTTTTTTTTTTTTTTTCCATTCACGCGATTTACTGATAAGTATCATTTGAATTCATGTTAGCCTGCACAAGCAGCATGAATTGGATTGCGTACCCAAATAGAAAGCTCCCCTTACCCAGAAATATTTATAGTAGTCTAGAGAATAGTGCCACACAGTGGGACAACGAGAAAGAGAGATTGGGAAAGCGATTATAATGAAATAGAGGCAAATAAGAATGCGTCGGCTGAACACGGAAGCAGCAATACTCGATGATCTGCGTGAGTTTCTTCCTTATCTGTGTGAAAGCTTAGTTGCATTTCATGCATGCATGTTATACAAACAAACGAGGTTGAGATCGTCGGAGCCGTAGACCTTGAATCAAGAATTCATAAGTTTGTCAAAAAAAGTGAGCGCCGAACCTTTTTGCTTTTCATTGTAGGACCAAGAGGGTGATTGTTTGCGCACACAATCTCAGAAGACAAGCTACAGATATGCGTTTTTGCGGATTGATTTTATTTCTCTTGATTGCATTGCCTGCGTTTTTTCCTAACTACACAATGGGCTTTACCATCCCTATTAAAACCAATTTAACATCCTCTTTGGTTTTTGTTCTCACGAACAATTGCACGGGATATGAGTATAGCCTTCAGAGATATTTGATATGCTTTTGCATCTCACGCTCATAAAATATCCCGCGTTCGTAATATTAGTAACCCATGCATTCCTTGCATCCTAGCCATAGTAATAAAATCTTTGAATTGAGAGGAGTCAAGGGACCAAAGATTTAAAAAAGATCACAAGAACAAAGAGACGGTGGTGCTTTCAAGAGCAGCAACCTAGTGAAACCGTGGCAACGAGTCAAATCCAACCGCCCTGGTATCAAATGTACCTCCTCCAAGCTCACGGAACCGCAGAGCAAAAAGCACTGGTTAATTTATAATCTGTCGCTCATGCCGGCATTGCACCAATTCCGTTTGACATGTAATTATTCGGTTAACTTTTAACTTTATTGACATTAAGTGCAAAAAACATTCACGTGGATACTGTCTTTCATAAGGGGGGAACCGCGTAAAGATTCCATATACAGTTAGCTGTGATATGTAATTAACTACAACCGAAATGTTGGGCTTATTTCGGTCCTCGGAAACTACTGGTTTTAGATCTGCTGGGCAAAGACAAAGACAAAGACAAAGAAAAGCCATTCAAGTATTCTATAGTTCTAGTACGCAGAAAGCTAAAGTGTCTTCCACTAGTCTTTGTGATATCTCGGCGAGTGTGAGCTTTCACATTATTCTACGATACGACATAGATCATGATTTGGGTCCTTCTTCCATAAATACGACTTGGGGCCAAAGGAAATAATATATTTCATTCTTGGAATCACTTCCCCACCCTACCTTACCCCAGCCTTAAATTATTAATTTCAAAATCAAACCCAATGATACCAAAATCATTGATCAAATTGGATCAAATTAGTCTGCCAAAATGAATGGAGAAACTGTTTTGGTCTATGGAAACGTTTCGTATAAACAAGTATTACTTGCATGAACAAAGAACGCACGCGTGGGTTTAGGTGATGAAGGTGACTTGTTGGGCGGTTCGGTTTTGGCCACTCCACCAAAATTGGTATTGTGTTCCGACACACAAGAGCGTGAGACGAGTTGTGAGGCTAGCTGTACAGCACTTCCTTCCAGCATTTCAGTCGAGCCAAGCAACGGACGAAACTTGGCCTCTACTTATCAATGGGCAACGCAAATTCCAGAAATATTCTACCTCAGACTCATGGCGGGGACAATCGCTTTAAAACCGTGCACTCCCTCCTCCGGTAAGGATGAGTAGATCGCTCGTGTCAGCTCCATTGATACCGCTACCGGATTAAATTAACACAGCCGGTTTCTCACCTATAGAGACCTCGTACATGGTAACTTTCAGGCACCAGTTGAGGAGGGCCTTGAGAAAGGAGGCTTCAAGGTCCTCGATGCTGGATGTGGCCTTGGTATCTGGACCTTGGAAATGGCCAATGATTATCCCTTGTCTTTATTCACAGGTGTTGACAATGCAAAGGTGTTCCCAGCTCAAAGTGGGCTGCCGAATTGCACCTTCCTCCAGGCGGACATGTTAAAGGGGTTGCCATTCCCAGATAACACGTTCGATTATGTATATCAGAGGTACCGAAATAATGGGCTAAAGTGTTGCTTTGACGAATTGTTTACTAGGGCTTGTTTACTAATTTCTCACCTCGGTAAGCTAACTTGCACCTCTCCTTGGCCCATCTCTTGCCCATGTCCAGGTTTTTGTCCGAACTATTTTCGCGAAAAGATTGGGATACTGATCTAGCCGAACTTGTCCGCGTTACGAAACCCGGTGGTTGGATCGAACTACTCGAGTTCGATTACGATCTGCAACGTCCAGGACCGAGTGGAGGACGGCTCCACAAAGCGAGTGAGCATCCCTACTTTTTCCGGAAGGGAGTGGGGGAGGAGAAGAGCGGGTTTTCTTCCCAAAATTTTTAATTTTATGGCATCAATTCACATCCCTTGCGTCCTGTCTCCTCTGCTATTTAGTAAAGAACTGCATTGTCCGTGGGGCAGAAATCACGGGATTTGATCGGCTCCAGCGATTTACGCACACGTACCGGTTCGAGCATGTGCAGTCGGATTTCATAATGTGCCCGCTCGGATGGAACGGACCACAAGGCGAACTAGGTTTGCAAGTGTGGCAAACTATGATGATGAGGATGAAGGCCAAGCTTGTGATTCAAATGAATGTCGAAGGAGACAAGTACGACCAGTTGGTGGAGAAAGCCGTGACCGAATTCGTAGAGCATAGAACTTGGGGAAAGTACTCGTATCTGTACGCGATGAAGCCAGTGGTGACTTAAAACGAGTGATGTTTGATAAGTCTCACCTTTGCTGTGAACTGCCTTACCTCCCTATAAACGGTACAGTTTGAGTTTGTGAACGTATAACAATTAGTAACTCTTACACTTTAAAGGAAGATTATATCATAAATATACTGATTTCTCGATCGGCTTGATCGCTGGGCCAATTAGAAATCACCAAATCAAGCCAACTCAAAACAATTATTATGTTGCTCAGATCACTGAGCCTGCTCGTGCGAAGCGTTTGTTGTTTGTTGAGATTTGGGTAATAACGCAAGAGCGCGCAAGCTTAATAGCCCATTACGCGTAGTTAATATTATAATTTATGACGTCACTATCCAAGCCACAATCGATATACACACATCGATGTAGATATTGATATTTAAATGCAATATTAGATATTATAAATGTTTAAGCAGAGAGATAAGAGGTAAAAATAAATAAATAAAGGATATGTTATAATTATAATATCCTGTAGGTAAATGTAGTAAAATATAAAAGGAGCTAATAATAGTTGGAATAAAATTAAGTTTATAACAAATAAATTTAAAATATAATTTTATAATTAAATATTAAAAAGTACTACGTTTTAGTATTTAGTAATGAAGGAATGTTGGCTGCCTCAATATTCCAGTATTAAGAACAAGTAAATTGTGAAGTTATGAAAGCGCCTCAGCGGGCTCCTCGCCTTCGGTAGGCGGTGAGAACATGGACGTCGTCGATAACGATAACTCTTTTACACGTGCTTTCCTTTTCCCCGTCAAACTGAACGCTTATTCAAAACGAGTGGTCTAGAATTTACAATACTGGTTGGCTTGAATTGTTTGAAATAGAAATCAAAACTGGACAGTGCGCCAAACTATAATTAAGACAGGTATATACATCATACAATTGTAAGGTACGTCTCCCTCGGCACACGTGGGTGATGATATCATGCCTGTACGGGATGTAACCCTATGGCTTGGGACTGAGGGGATGTCGCGCTAACTCCCTTTTTTTTTTTTTTTTCAAGGATTTATTCTGGCAATAGACGGAAAATAGTTTTAATCAAAAGCAAAAGTGGTATCTTTGCTTTGAGGCGACACCATTTCACATCATTATCACAAACGAGGCGCTAACAAAATTGAAAAAATAATAATAATAACATATTTTATTTAATAATAATAATAATATATTTACAAACAAATTTATTATCCTTTATAAAAGATCCAAATTAAAATACCCATTTTTGAATTATTCCGTTTGGTCACATTTACCTTTATTTTATTTTATTTTATTTTATTTTATTTTATTTTATTTTATTTTATTTTATTTTATTTTATTTTATTTTATTTTTTACTTTGTTCTAATTAAGTAAACATTATCAATATTTAAGTTATAAATGAGATATTTTGCAAACGTGTTACTTATACTATCCTACGCAGGTGGCTCACGGCCAGACGAATAGACTCTCCGGTGTAAGCATAATAATGGTAACGTAGTTTAGACAAATGGATATTTACCAAACTCACAAACTCAGATGATTTAGAGATAGACGAGCAAAATTGCGATCAATCTCTTAGCCTTTCGGCGAATTGCGAATTGTACGTGAAAAAGAAAGTAAACAATTAAACGCACCGCCCAGAATGATTGATATATTTAGCACGTGACCTTTTGCGGCCAACTCATCCAATTCGGTGTGCTCAACAGGCGAGTTGTCTGATGGTGACGAAAAAAGAACGCTTGATGGCTTTTGGTGGAGTTTGGTGTGCCCAACTGACAACAAAAATAAAATTATTTTTAAAATGAATATGGCTCATAGTGGCAAGGAATGCGGTATCATCGGCGCCATGTCTAATTTGCCAAGTGCATTTGTTATCGTGATAGCTAAAGCCAAAAAACGATAGTTTGCCGCTAAGCGGGCATACGCCAAGCAATGACGAGGGGCACGTGCAGAGCCACGGCGGTGGCTTAGTGGAGCAGGTCTTCTCGTGTTAGCTCATCGACCTCTCGCTTATCTCCCCCTCTACTCGCTCCACTCTCTTTTCGCAAATCCATTACAAAGTCATGAAAGATCTTAGCAAATACGACGGTCTTTCTCCACCGAGCTCCCGCAGAACAGACTCTGTTTTCTACCATCTCGGCACGCCAACCGATCTCAAGACTCCTCCGCTTTTTTGGTCGGATCAAACGTACATGAACCCTCCAGAAAGCAAAATGCCTCAGATTATCTACTACTATCACCACCATGACCCCGTTATACCCATACCATACAATCGCCCCCCACCGAAACCCCTTGTCCGCCCCCTCTGGGATCACTTCCGTATACTTAAAGCCAACCTCGTCTCCTTCTTCGTCTCCACCATCCTCCTCACCATACTCGTCACCCTCGCCTTCGCACGGGACGTCCCGATTTTTCTACGCCGTGCCTTCAATCGCCTCGTGAGCCGCCGCGAAGCTAATAGCGACCCCGTGGGACCCGATGAAAAAATTACGACAGACGAAAGCTACTATGCGCGGCGATGGGGATACGAATGGGAGGAGCGCCGCGTTGTTACGGAAGACGGATTTGTGCTCAGTATTCACCATATTTGGCGTAAAGGGCACCCCTCCGCCTTGAATTCACACCCAGTTCTGATCCTACACGGTCTGTTCCAGTGCTCCGGCAACTTTATATGCAACGAAGACGAATCACTGGCTTTCTGGCTCGCCGACAAAGGTTATGATGTCTGGCTTGGGAATAACCGGGGAGTCCGTCTGGAAGATGCGCACTTGAAATTACATCCTGGCGACCCGGAATACTGGGATTGGGGGCTACGGGAGTTGGGTATCAAGGATTGGCCAGCGATGGTGGATGCTGTGAGAGAATGGACCGGGAGGGAGAGGGTGAGTTTTTCTTCTATATTTTACGCGCAATCTATGTTTTGAAAGTGCTACGCTTTTAGCTTTATACGACGTCTATCTAGAAGACAAATATCAAATATATTGAAACAAAGTATTCCCATAATTCAGATCGGCTTCATTGGCCACTCCCAAGGCAACGCACAAGCGTTTGTTGGCCTGACGCAGGATCCTTCCATGGCTGATAAGCTGAGTTGCTTCGTGGCGTTGGCCCCGGCGGTGTTCGCTGGACGGTTGGTCAGGCGAGTAAATTTAGTATTTCAACCAGCAATAACTTTGTGGAAGTGTGAAATGACGTTTTTTATATACAACTTCATTTGTTGAATTTGTGTTGATAAAAAGAACTCGATTTTCCTTCCAAAACTATAGTACCTTCCCGCTTAAGCAGCTCATCCATTTCAACGAATTCCAGTTTGAGTTCATCTTTGGTAATTATTCCCCACATTCCTCCATCCTTGTCTCTCGCACCACTTACTCACCTTTATTTCCCCCCATCTTAGGCACCTCCGCCTTCATCCCCATAATGCAATTCGCCTTCCGTCTCCTTCCTGTACATATTTTCGCCATGATCGCCTACCAAATGTTTTCCTATCTCTTTTCCTGGCGTGACACTCACTGGCTCCGCCGCCGCAAGCAAAAATACTTCCGATTTACTCCGCGTGCCGGTAGCGTCCGCCTTCTAAGCGACTGGATGGCAGGATGGGGACGCAAGGGGATATGCGTATTTGTGGAGAAAGCGGAGGATAGTGAGAAGGAGAGAAAGGGAGCAAAAGAGAAGGTACCATTGGGGCTATTCTTTGGAACAAAAGATTATCTGACAGAGGCGAATAAACTCGTGGCGGTATTTACGGAGGAGGGGGGAGTGAAGGTGGGGTTCAAGAATACACTGGATCTGGTGAAGGTAGTAAAGGTCGACGATTACGAACACATGGATGTAATATGGGCGATGGATAGCGTCGAAACAATATTCGGAGAGATAGATGAGATGCTGAGGGGAGGAAAGTGGAATGATGGCGAAATTAGTCAAGAGATTATAGATGGAGAGATTGAGAACTAAGAAAGATGACACAGTAAGAACATTAAGCAATTGTATGAATACGATTTTTTTTTTTTTTTGATATCATGGTATTGTATAGCAACGTAGAAAAATATAGAGATATCAAGAAGGCTAGTCTCTGGATTCGTACAGTACAGAGTTTTACACAATGTAAATCTCTTTTGACCTCTGTTATCATTCACTACTACATCTCGCGTATATCCTTGAAATACGACAAAGGTATCATTACATGTAATACACCAAGATAAACAGCATAACCCCTCGTTCGGTTTTGTGTAGAGAGAGTGATCGCTAGTGTGCATTTCATATTCTTTCTGTTCTTTTTGAAATGTAAATCACGGTTGATATATTTATATAATTGCATCTATTTCAATCTTTTTTTAAATTTTATTTTGCCGTTTGATTGTGCAAGCAATGCATGCATGCATTTTCTTTTCAAAATTCTCTAAACTCAAAATTAGTCACTGAAGGGTCAAACCCCTTTATCATTATGTTGGACCAATATATCGCCATTTTTTTTTTTTTTTCCCATCATTTTTTCTTTTTTCGTTTCCAGCCCACTTTTTTTGTTGAAAAAAAAAATAAAAATAAAAATAAAAAGACAATTTCATTTTTTTTTTTTTTTTT
>RBNK01002660.1:0-10340 GCA_003990785.1 Endogone sp. FLAS-F59071 | reverse complement strand
AAAAAACATCAATGGGATTCTTTAATCGCAACACCTTTGTAACCTATTCAATATCATGTACAACATTACAAATTAAAAAAAAATAATTTAAAGTATTTCCTTCATTTGTAACCCAACCCAATCCAAAAATAAGGATCTCCTAACTTGTTGTTGATTACTACATTAAATCTGGAATCTACGATCATGTTGTATTCCGGCAATCAAAAGTACCAAGTTTCCATTGCTTATACCACAAGGTCGGATGGCTTGAGTTGGCTTGAGTCGGCTTAAGTCGGCTTTCGCCAAACCAGTGTTGTTTGCGCCCGAAAACTAACTTTGCCCCGTTGACACAATACTCTATGTAATTTCATCCTTCCCGTGAGCAAAATCGCACGTTTTTGTAGACGCGTAATTAGGGTATTGGCCAATGTCTCCTACTCTATTCCGTTATCTCATTGTCCGGCAACGGAGAATGAGAAAATCTCAGGCTGCAACCGCTGCGAGAATATGTTCGATCTAATCATTATGTGTTAAGCTTATTACCAAAGACCGCGTCATAGGTCATTGTGTTTGAATAAACATGCTCACTGAAGGCGGCGCAGAGGATAAACGTTCGTGTGTCCATGATAACAGCAATCTGGTGCGGGCACATGGCATTAAAATGAATTTTCCAGAGGATGGCCATGACGACCCTTCAATTGACCAATATGAGAGGTTGTGATCAGAAGATGCCCCTCTCCCTTCGCGAGTTGTTTGAGGTAGGCGAGCAACTTTTGCCGATCTTCTCCAGTCGTCATCCTACCGACTATTTCGAACGCCTAAACGATAACGCATTTGAAAAGGTCAAAGGCACTGTTGGGACAATTCTCCATGGCGTCGATAGCATCTATGAGAACCTCTAGGGCTTCCCTTAAAAGTGACACGAGCTGACCTTCAACAAGCTTTTTCCGAGGAAGAACTTGCAGAGGAATTCGAAAAGGATGTTGCTAGTGTTTGTCTCGAAGCTTCTGACGACCTTGGATAGCATCTTTCCGGCTGGGGTGTAGTAGTCTTTGAGGTCACTTCTCACATACTCAATGACAATCTTCTGAGATCGGACAGGATAAAATACTCGGCAGCCTTAAAAAACCCTCGATGGCATTGTCCAGCGACAATGAGGGCATCTCATCTCTGTAGCAGAACTCGAGGACAACAGTGAACTGGACAGAGGGTATCTCCGATAGCGATACATTGTTTTGGTTTTACCCGCAAAACATATTGTGCAGCATTTCAGAGCGGGTTCCCAGCATGAAGCGCGAAGCGTACATTTCGAACCCGTCGGCATATGTGAAAACATTATCGCTGAGGTGTGGATTATTGAGGGCAAGTCTGAGGTCTTGCTTAAGGCTTGGGATTTGGGTCATTACCGCTGTGTTTGGAAGCTTGGGTGGTGTACTCTTGGAGGTAGAGTTTAAGTCAAACCCGTTTGGCTATACATATGGGCTATTATTTTTGAAGACGGACTATTTTTTTTTTTCTTGATGAAAGTGGCAGTCATCCACATGACGCCTAATAAAAAAATTGGTCCGCCTTCAAAAATAATCACCCATATGAACACATGAAACGAGCTGGTGGCATGTTTGCCTGCATGACATGACACGCATTTCACTCCTTGTTTGCTCTTGACCCGCGTCGGTTGTTAATTTTTCCCCCTTTTTTACAGTGCGTTTTTTTTTTTTTTTTTTTTTCCTCTTCCCTCGACATAAGCGCACGCCACAATGTCTTGTCAAACTTCAGCCGTATTTGAATAGGAAACGCGGCACAACGTTTTGTATTTCAAATAGCTTTGTACTCGAAACGAAAAAACTTAAGTGATGTACGCAATGTTTAAAAATCATTATGACTAATTAAACATGTTTGAATGAACTAATCTATGTCACAATCAGGATGTTCGAATTCCGTATATATGTACTATTGAACATATGATTAATTAGTTGGTATTTTAAAAAATAAATTACCATACGCCCGGATACTGCATATTTAAAGTATTTAGCCCAATGTTATACCTTCCCATTCTATTGAAGTTTTTACGGCATCCATAATTGTATTAATATGTGGAATCATTACTATGCGAAGGAATGCATCAGGCATTATTGTATCATTAAGCAGTGAAGGCTTCTATTGCAAGTGTCGATATTGTTTACAATCACAATTCCTCGAATGACTTGTATTCAAACTGGCAAACTGGTTAGTCTTTAATAACGTCACAACACCAACAACGTCGAAAATCTTACCTTTGCTGGATGAACTCACACAAAGATGCTGATACCATCCTAGTTTCAGAAGTTTTTTGTCCGAGATATAATTATGGGTTATGTTACGAAGATTTTTTTTAGGTAGAGCCGAAAATAAATTCCCTGAGGGACATGGTTTACAAAGGTTTACAGGCAACCAAGGAGGGTTACAGGTAATTGATAACTGGGCCAGGGTTTACAGGCATCCGGGAGAGTTTTTACAAAAAAATTCCCGCTTATTCTTGTCAGTGTTACAAGAATCTATTTATACTGTGCCTCTGGTGTAAATTTCACCATACAGCGGCTAAAAATAATGACCCACGACCCCAACCAACTTTATTGTTTACGGACCAATCCTAGTTTGGTATTGATTCATCATCCAATTACGATATGTATTTATAATTGACAAGTTTGATACAACAGCGTGTTACATAAATAAACAAACTCGGCATGCTGAATCACTTACTTGTCCATTCATTCAGATATCAAAGATATCCAGCAATTTGCGACGACATTTGTAACAACGGAGGCTTAGCCTCTACAAAGGGCATAATCTTTTTGGAATAGCTCGTGCTTTTTGGTGTGACTGCCAACCTTGGTTAATAGCCTCAGCTTCAAATACAATTATATAGAGTACGGTCCGCTTTCTCACAACTCCTATCCACATTACACCTTCTCACGGTTGATCTCTCAAATTGCCACGATGAGGTATCTCTCAGCGATCGCAACTACTGTTGCATGCATGGGCGGCTTCATGTAAGTAACTCATAATGCAATATTGTTTCGTGTCCCAGAAGGTTTTCTAACAAGACTAATAAATAATGCAAAAGATTCGGTTACGATCTTGGTGTCATATCTGGAGTACTGGTCATGCCAACTTTTGCCAATGCCTTTAATATTACTCCGGATCAAGCTGCAAATGTAAACGGCAACATTGCAGCTTTGCTGCAAGTGGGATGCTGTGTGGGCGCGCTTCTGATAAATTTTGTAGCCGGTATATTAACTCTGGTCGAGCTTGTTCAGCTTTCATTGAGGTGAATCACTCTACCTCTTGGCAGGTGATCCTAATTTTTATTTAATTTCGTTTTTCAGACTTTTTTGGGAGAAAAAGGTCAATCTTTCTTTCCTCGATAATCTTTATTATTGGTGGTATCCTTCAAGTTATCTCCGTCGGTAACCTGAATTTGCTAATTTCTGGCCGTTTTTTCGCTGGAGGTAAGTGGTTCAGTGTTAGGCTTCGTCCTTTCCGACATTTACATTTAAGAGGTGAATTTAACTAATATTTTTTTTTTGTTCCTTAAAAGTGGGTATTGGTGCTAGTTCCATGCTCGTGCCCATGTACGTACCGCGAATACCTGTCCAAGTTACCAAAGTCGCACCAATAAACTAATTACTCGACAAATTTGCATATATAGGTACATTGCCGAGATCGCCCCAAGAAAATTAAGAGGCCGTTTGGGTACCCTTTGGCAATTCCTGATCGCGCTGGGTATTTGCATATCCTACTGGTAAACAAGACGATACTCTTTGATAAAAACTAAAGACAGTAAATAATGTGATGACTAAACATAATCCTGATCTGATACCAACAGGATTGATTACGCGTGTCTCAGAGGCTTTACTCCCTCGAACATTCAATGGCAACTTGCTCTCGGTATTCAAATTATTCCTGGGATCTTTTTGGCTGCTGGTAAATAATTATATTTATTTTTAAGATTTAAGCTCAAGGTTTGGGCAGCCATGGTTATTAATTTTTCTTACATACGAGTTGCTTATTTCTTTCCACAATCAGGCATTCATTTCATGCCAGAGTCTCTCCGTTGGCTGGCTGCCCAGAATCGCCACGAAGATGTGCGCCGCACGCTGGCACAGCTCCGTAACCTTGATGAACCTGACCCCGCTATAACCTCGGAAATGGAAGAGATCCAAACAGCAATCGACGCTGAGCGCGCAAGTTCCGGCAGTAAATTCACCGAGATCATGCAACCTCTAAACATAAAGCGCTTGTTCATCGGCATCATGTTGCATACTTTCCAGCAGTGGACAGGTAACAATGCCATCAATTACTATGCTCCCGCTATTTTCCAGTCCATTGGGATTCAGTCAACAGAGATTGATGTGCTTGCTACCGGAGTTTATGGCGTTGTAAAGATAGTTTTTACCTTTATAAGGTAATAGATTTTATTTCGTGCATATAATGTAATTAATCTAGTGTTTTGTCTCCAAGTCTTTCATCTAATTTCTCAACTATTCTAGCTTCTTTATGATTGATGGCAAACTCGGACGTCGTCGCACGTTGATGCTCGGGTCTTTGGTTATGTGTACTGCCTTCTATCTCTTGGGTGGCATGGCAAAGATCATCGCAGATCAGAATGGAGGTAATATTGGAGCATCCGCAGCCGTCGGTGCCCCCGGGTATGTGGCCATCGCCATGGTCTACCTCTTTGCCGTCGGCTATGAGTTCTCTTGGGGCCCAATCGCCTGGATCGTCTGTAGTGAGATATTCCCGACACGCATCCGCGCCATTTGCCTCTCCATTACCACCGCGTTCAACTGGGCAAATAGCGCCATCATTGGCAAAGTCACTCCGATCATGCTTACCAACATTGGGTGGAGGATATATTTCATTTTTGGGTCCTTTGCCATTCTTATGGTGCTGTTCGTCTTCTTTTTTCTCCCTGAAACGCGTGGTGTCTCGTTGGAAGAGATTGACGAAGTCTTCACTAGTGGTGTCTTTGTTTTCAACAAACAAGATACTTTTATGGTGGAAAAAGTGGAGAAATCAACCCCGACTGAGAAAATTCCAAACGAGTATGCAGAAAATGGCGACTCAAATGTATAAATAAGTAATAGCTTGTGTTTTTTTTTTTTTTTTTTTTTTTGAATTATATTTTTTTTTTTTTTTTTTTTGTAGAATTATAATTTTTTATTTTAATTGTCCATTTATATAATTGACTCCAATTATGAATTTCTGTCTTCGTCGAAGTCTGTTAAATATTTCAAGCTTTTTGCGGTCATGAAAATAAAAAGTGTTTACTCTCACATTTTTATTGAGTGGCTGAATCTTGAGTAATAGTATTTTACAGAGCAACCATAACACTATTTGTCAAAGGTTGGCGATGCTGAGGTAAATCCCGTTGGGAAATGTAAGACCAATTTCAAGGGGAAAGCTCTTATATTTACACCCTTCCGAGTGTTATATTATTCTTGACTTTTCCGAGATTATCAGTCCGGACTGGGTTAGATAATATTAAGTACCGCAAAATAGTGACAGAAACAATTTAAAATATAGCCCTCACATGTGGCGTGTCCCTTTGCATTTTTGTTTATGTTTGTTCTGGGTAAGTATATAAAAAATCACGGTTTCCCAAGATCGACTTTTCATGGGCCATTACCCTATTTGCCTCCAAAATCCAGCGATGAGTTTCCCTAGAGTATTATTTCTCACTCACCAAGATTCTGAGCCCAGTGGGTCAAATTATACATGAACCAGAATTGCCATTGAATTATGAAGACATAATTGTTGACTTCATTCATGATCAGAGTGAAAGCTGATTGTAAACCGATGACAAAAAGGATTGGTTATGTCGCGTTGACTAACACGCTGATTTCCATTTTGACATGAACCCATAGCCCCTTCCGAACTGCGGTCAGGCCATCCGCGTACCACTTCCACCTGGTCAGGCTACCTACATACTGCCTCTGCACTACCCAGGCCACCCGGCCATCGTAATTCCTCCGAGACCGTTGTGCATTCTACTCTGACATCCCAAAGTCGGAATCGAAGGACCCTCCAAAGTCAGAAGCGAACGGCGTCCAAAAGTCCGAAGCGTAGGATGCCCCACAGTCGGAGCCCAAAGTCGGAATCGAATGACGCCCCAAAGTCGGAATCGGGGCCCCCCAGGGTCAAAACCGACGGATTCTTCATTACTAGGATTACTGAAGATAGAGCTGCTAAGGACGCAGGATGCAGGACGAACAAAAAATTTGAGTGATTATTTTCAAAGATGAACCAGTGTCCATTTTTATTTGTGTGGCTTAAGTCACATGATAAAGGTTGTATATTTGTGACATTGTATAGTGAGTTGACTTTTTTTTTTTTTTTTTTAGGGAAAGGGATGAATGGGTTTTTTTTTTTTTTTTTTTAGGGAAAGGGATGCATGCGTTTTTTTTTTTGTTTTTTTTAAGAAGGGAATGCTGGTTTTTTTTTAGGAGGGATGCCGCGAGTTGGATTTGAGGAGGTGGATGCTGAGAGTTGGTTTTTTGAGGAGGGTGGATGCTGCGAGTTGGTTTTTTGAGGATGGATGCTGCGAGTTTTTTTTTTTTTTTTTTGAGAGTTGGTTTTTTTGAGGGTAGATACACTCAGATTAAGGGGTTATAATGAGGTAAGGCTTAATCATCTACGAATAAGTATAAATTCTATCAAGTTGTGACAAGCAACCAATGGAGGGTCAGTCATTTCCCCGTTATGCTTTAATGCCTTAGTACTCATTCCTCGTAATGCTTTAATACCTTAGTAATCTATGATGTATTTGCTTACGCGTCCAGCAGGCTGTCTTTTTGATGATTAATGTTTCATATTAGCTGGTGCCGCAGCAACGGGCCGTTTAACCTAAAACTTTATTACCAAATGTATTTAATAAACTCTCTATTAGTCCGAACTCTATGAACACAGAATTGGGAAATGACCTTTGTTACGACAATGGATCAATGAGAAACTACAAAGGATTGCGGAAATCGGAAAAAATGGCGGGGAAAAAGGTCGTGCTCCACCTCTTGGTCCTTAATCTTTAACGTTATCAAGCCCATGGTGAATACCGACATAGTTCTGCAAAAATTAAGTTGAATGTTTTAGAGTGTCTCAACAAGAAGGAACGAAAGTCAAGTGAAATATATTAGGGAAGAGACATAACCGTGAGCCAGGCCCTACACACCTTGAATGCACCCATTTTGAATAATAGTATTTTACTTCCATAATTACATATCTTTGCACAGAGAAAATGGCTTGACCTCTTTGCAAATTGCAAAGGAGCCGTGAATAAGGTTCTTATGCAGCCAAGCCACTGTGAATTTAGTATAAAGTGCGTCACGTCCTGTTCGATCTTTCATCCATCCATCCATCCATACATCCAATCCGCAATTATGTTCGCTAAAAACGATCATCCCGGTTACCGCACTACCGCTGAGGAGGTTCTCTCCCGCGCCGATATCGATGTTAGGGGCAAGACATTTCTCATCACGGGTGCCACCTCCGGTCTCGGTATGTTTTCTCTTTCGTATTCATTGCTCAATTCTAAGAACACACTTTTGCCGACAAGTGGTTTCCATCAATTTTTACAGGCGAGGAGACCGTGCGCTCCCTGGCCAAGCACGGCGCCAAGATTGTCTTCAGTGCTCGCGACCTTGCCACCGCTGAAAAAGTCGTCGCCAAAATTAAAGTAGAGACCCCGACAGCTGATGTCGTGTACTATAAGCTCGACCTGTCCAGCCTCGCCAGCGTCAAGGCCTTCGCCGAGGAGGTTAAAGCTTCTGGCGTTCAGATAAATACTCTGATTTGTAACGCAGGTAAGACAACATTAAGATCTTCCAGGAGTCGATGGCAGTTACCCTCTTTTTAACTACTTGTATTCTCGCTCTCACTCTTTATTATTTTACCGCATTATTATTGCCAGGCGTAATGGCCTCACCCTACAGCAAAACTGTAGACGGCTTTGAGTTGCAGTTTGGCACGAATCATGTGGCGCACTTTCTCCTCACTCGCCTCCTGATCGACAACTTGATCGATAACTCCCCATCCCGAGTAATTGTGGTCAGCTCCATAGGCCACAGGCGAGGTTTGTTAAAATAATTAGGTCTCAGAGAATTTTTTTTTTTTGACAAAAATGATTTACATTAATCTGAATCTTAGGTCCTGTCCGCTTCGATGATTACAATTTTGAGAAGGGACCTTATAATGGTTGGGAAGCCTACGGCCAGAGCAAGACTGCTAATATCCTCTTTGCTTACCACCTTAACAAGTTGTACGCCTCCAAGGGAGTGGAGGCTTTTTCCCTTCACCCAGGTAGGCATCGACTGCTTTCAATCCAAGGCAAAAGCAGCACATGTAAATAGCACTTTAACTGGCAAACCTCTTTCCTCTCTCCCTAAGGTGCTATATCCACGCCTTTGCAACGTCACATGAGCGAGGAAGAAATCCTTAAGTTTGGCCTTAGAAATGAAGAGGGCAACTTGGCCAGCTTCTTCAAGACAGTGTCACAGGGTGCGGCTACGCAGGTTTGGGCAGCCACAGCCCCAGAGCTCACAGGCAAGGGCGGCTCCTATCTCGAAGACGTACACGTGTCGGAAGTGGTAACCGAACAGGCGAGAGACCCGGCAGCGGCGGAGAGGCTTTGGGTCCTGACTGAGGAGCTTGTCAAGTCGCATTTGTAAAGAAATATTACACGAAGTATATGGAGGGTTGATTGTGCCGTGAGGGCATCAATTGTCGCACAGCTCCACAACTTTGGTGACTTCAATGGCTCTTTTTAAAAAATATATATATATTATATAACATACAAACAAATAAATATATCAAGTGAAATACTGTATGAATATTAATCAATGTTTTCTTTAAGCTTTGTGCCGCCAATTTGACCTCCTTTTGTTACAACAGACAAGATTAGAGACCTCTAAATAAGTTAAATATTTTTAATTTATTTAATTATACAGAAGTATTATAACTTTACAAATCCTTTTTTTTTTCTTCCGCCAATCGTCACTGTTTTGAACCGTCTTCTCCATTTTGAAAACGTAATTCTTGAAATCAAAATTTAACTTTTGCACAGAAGTCCAGAAAAAAAAAAAAAAACAATTTATTGGTACTTCTCAGTTGGCGGGGTAATAAATAAATAACGCTTAACTCTGTTTCCATTTCCTTCTTTTGGGTTTACTGCTCTCGGTTCTTGGTCAGCTATAAAAGTATTTGCTGAGCTCGCTGATTTATAAGATGGATGCCCGACAAAATGATACGAATAATTTCAAATGACGAACACGTCTAGAATTATAACAGCCATCTATTCATGTAGCACTCGCTGACGTAATTTTTTTTTTTTTTTTAAAAAAAAAAACAACTTCTATAATCGATATAGTGTCAGTAAGATTTGCTATGTACTAGGAATTTCTTGAATCTTTTTAATATTGTTTCGAATTGCTTTACTCTGTCCCGAATAGACAAAAAAAAAGACCTGACTCGAACGAACTTTCAACTTTTGTAGTAAACACGACCTGAATATACCCCAAATTATTGTAGACGGGTATTGTGAGGATGAGACTCTGAGTCAGCTAACTACAGAAGATATAGGGACAGAAGATATAGGGGGCTCATTCGGGCACCAAATAATTGGCTAAATCTATACTGTAAAGAATAGAGTATAGTGAGAATGAAAGAATAATAAAGGAAGAGGTGCATGTATCCTATGATATACAGAGAATGGTTAGTCTCATCAGATATGTATCAACAACCAAGAAGCTGCTAATATAGTATCTCTAAAAATTATATAAATATCTCTTTTTTTTATTTAATAAATCTTTACCTAAACTTAAGATCTAATACAAAGTCTAAGACTCTAAATGTAACTAGTAAAGAAAAGTATTTATTTAATAATTTTCAAGCCAAAGAAACAGCTTTCAGATACATATGATAACCTAGGTTACTTCTCTAAAAATGATTAACTAAATAAATATGTAAATAAAATAATATGATAGTTATAAGAATAACTTCTATATAACCATAACTAAGTTATAGTTATAACTTAGTTATAAATATAATCTAGTTATAAGATTTTACAAGTTTAGAAATCTATAGCGTGAGAATATATTTAGCGAAGCGCGGTCCAAGTCACTAATTATCCATTTCGCGCTAAATGTAGCCACAAAAGTTGATTTTTTGGCTGATTTTCGCGGTGCTAAACCAAATACAGGTCCCCCTCACCCCCACCCCTGATTTTAGGAAGAGGAAGAACCTCTCCATCCTAGAGAATGAGCAACTTTGTCGCTCTTGGCTCAACATCTCACAAGATCCAGTAGCCAGCATTGGGAGGAATGCTGTGA
>RBNK01002659.1:0-10340 GCA_003990785.1 Endogone sp. FLAS-F59071 | reverse complement strand
AACCAGAAAACAACACATACGAAATGACAGAAAGACCACCGACCTTCACTGGTTATGTACCAGCTGAATCAGTAATCAAGTTCATCGAAGACTTACAGATTTACAATGTGATCCGACAGTTCAACAATGTTGCAAAAGTGAATGTCCTAGAAGCAGTTTTACGAGGACCCGCCAAAATCGCATATGATACCGCAATAGCCGCTACGGCAGCAAATGGAGGGTTTAATAGAGGAGCAGGAGGAGCAAATGCAGAAGCCGATGCCTTAGTAACCTTTACCAATGCCATCGCATGGTTAAGAGCAACCTATCATACTGCTGACATACAACAAAGCATGAAGGATCAACTCGCATCAATGTACCAAGGGATGAACGAAAGTCCGCTCACCTTCCACACGAAAATACGACATGCGGTAGACCTCGCGGGGTATCCGGTAGCTAACCAGGACCTCATCATAGAGCAATCCTTCATGAATGGACTTCACCGAGAAATCGCCCTCCAAGTACGCTCCAGCCCGGTCGGACTAAATCACGCACAAAAGGTGGATTACGCACAGAGATATTGGGCTGCACGAAACCCGGGTCAAGATATAATGTAGCAGATCTTACCAAACAACCTTCAAGAAACTCGTACCATACCAGCAGTTGTACCCACAATCGCACCAGCAACAGTCAACTGGGGAGCAGCCTCACGAAAGGACCCAGCCATGGACGATCTTATCGAACAAATGAGCAAAATGACTGCGCATATATCGGATCTTAAAAAGCAGATCGATGCACAGCGACCAGTCCAACGATTTATGGCAAACCCAACTCCTGCGACAGGACCAAATACATATCCGATCGGCAACTTAAGGTGCTTTAGGTGTAACCAAGATGGGCATACATCAAGGGACTGTACTCAACCTGACACAAGAGTATGCAAGAGATGTGGAGAAAAAGGGCACTATGCTGCAAGGTACATGACGGAAACAAGCCGAATCGCCCAATCAAGAACTCAAGGACGAACCCAGATAAATGTCGTCACCTTTGAAGAAGAAGATTTCGATAGCAAAGATGAGTACACCCAAGTAGAAGCATTCCCGGCTGCCCAAGAAAAACGAAAACCCGGATGTCCCAAGAAGACAGGATCACCTTATACAACGAAAACCCCGCGGGTAGCACAACAGGCACAAGAACGAGAATTTGACGGTGACGAACAAGATGAGCTCTTCGAAGAAGAAGTAAATCGAATTATCCGAGAAGATACGCCAATGTCTGAAGCACCTGCGAGTGAAGGAAATAAGGAACGTAAACTACGAAAATCCAAGAAATACGGCCTAGATGTATGGAAAGAAATGGAGGACATGACTATCCTGGTCAAAATAGGACAACTCGCTGAATTCCCAACCTTCCGACAGCAAATCCGAAAAGGAATAAGTGAGGCACAACCCGGGTACGAAGTAGTGGAGATCAACGCAACGCAACAGTCGGAGGATGATGAACTACAAAACTCATCGGCATACTCGCAATGTCAGATTGAAGAAATTACAATGCCATGCATTATCGATACAGGCGCTGGAGGATGCATTATCAGCAAGATGATGCTTGACCGACTCGGATGGCAAATCGAAGAAGCCACAACTATGACAATCGTAGTAGCTGATGGATATGTCGCAACACCACTCGGCAAGGTGCACGAATTACCAATCCATTTTGGTAAACTTATCATTCCAGTATCAGCAATGGTAGTCGACACCACATCCTACGACCTTGTCATTGGAAACAACTGGTTAAAGAAAGTACGAGCAGTAATCGACCTCGGCGCATGCAAAATGAGAATCACCTGGAAAGGACGACGTTACGAAATACCCGTCGACTTAGAAAGAGGAGTCCGCCCACAAATGATAGAAAGCGATGATGAGGATGAACAGAAAGAATTCTTCATGATGCAGATTGTACGAACTAACCAGAAGGCCAAACCTTTGGAACGAAAAAGTGAACAGGCCGCTGGATTTGACCTTTCTACCGTCAAAGACATCGAATTGCAACCAGGAGAATCATGCATAGTCGGGACAGGAATCGCTGCGAAAATACCTCAAGGACATTACGGCCAAATTAAACCAAGGAGTTCCCTAGCAGCCACCGGAATTACAATTGATGCAGGAGTTATCGACGCAGATTACATGGGTAAAATCAAGATTGTAGTTGTCAACCGACATCGATTCAACATAGCCAAACTTTATGGAGGAGATCGAATTGCGCAGTTGATAATCATACCCATCTGGACAGGCAAGGCCGTAGAAGTAACCAATCTCGAAGAAACGACCAGAGAAGACAAAGGGTTCGGGTCTACTGGAATGAATATTGCGAAAATCGTAACGGAACTCAAGCACGCACCCAAGACAGCGAACAAGAAGGTATACACTTTCGGAGAACAACTCGGCGAGAAAGAAAAGAAGGAGTTGCAAGAGCTTATCGATGAGTACTCTGACATATTCGCGACAACCTTCGAAGAAATCAATCTGAAACCGCCAAAACATTTTCATCACATCAACGTCCAAGGGCACCCTCCGATCAAATGTGCGCCATACCGAACACCACCGGCATATATCGAATGGCAACAAAAAGAAATCGACGATATGGTCAAGGGAGGAATGGCCACTGAAACGGACAGCCCATGGGGATTTCCGAACATCATCACACCAAAGAAAGGATTAGAAGCAGGAACCTTTGCTCCAAGAATGTGTACCAACTTTAGGAAACTGAACGACATCACTAAAGGAGACACCTTCCCGATACCAAGAATCGATGATACTTTTTCAAAGATACCAGTTCGTGCAAGTCTTTACACAACCCTCAATATGACCAGTGGATATTATCAAATGGGACTCGACGAAGAATCACAGGAGATCGCTTCCTTCGTAACACCGCAAGGCCATTGGAAATATCTATGAATGCCGTTTGGACTCAAGAATGCCCCGGCCAGCTTCCAGAAAATGATGACTAAAATATTCAGAGATCTCGTCGGAAAAACATTATTGGTGTACATTGACGATATTATAATATTCATAGTAACATTCCCGGACCATATCAAGGCATTACGCGAAGTGTTCAACCGAATGAGAACCGAAGGCCTTTATTTGAAACCAAAGAAGTGTACATTCGCTGCAGAAAAAGTTACGATGCTTGGACATATCATTGACAAAGAAGGAATCCGAACCGATCCAGCCAAAGTGGAAGCCATTACCAAGTTCAAGAAACCTACCAACTGAATAGAGATGTGCGCCTTTCTGGGACTAGCTTCGTACTACCGACAGTATATATGCAATTTCGCAAGCTTAGCTGAACTGCTGTACGCAACTCTCACGAAAAGCTACAACTGGGCGGAAATTGATGAAGAACAAAACGAAAACGAACAAGAAGCACTCAATGCATTAAAGAAGGCTCTGGCAACCGCACCTGTACTGGCAAAACCAAACTGGATGAAGCTTTTCAAGCTTTATACCGACACAAGTGCAATAGGAGTAGGAGCAATCCTCTCACAAAACGACACCAAGGGCTTAGAACGAGTAATTTGTTACGCAAGCAGAGGAATACGCGGCGCAGAGAAGAATTACGAATCAACCAAACTGGAGTGCCTCGCAGTCGTATGGGCAGTCAAGTGGTTCAGATATTACCTCATCGGACGACACTTCGAAGTCATCACGGACTATTCGGCGCTTAAATGGTTGTTCAACAGACCTGATCCAAGCGGAATGTATGCACGGTGGATCATGATGCTCCAAGAATACGACTTTACGGTGAAATTTAGAAAAGGAAAGACAAATCAAAATGCTGACGCGCTCAGCAGAATGCCATTATTGGATGCCCAAGGCGGGGCGCAGCAATGAATGCAACACTGTACTACGATCTGGTGATTTGGTTGACGAGGAGGGAAATTAGGGAAGATATGGAGGGTTGGACGAAGAACATTTTATTAACCACCGGCAGGCAGTACGAAATTCAGGACAATTTATTATACCGTAAAAAGGAGGGACACATTATTCCAGTAATTCAGGAGAAGGACATATCAAACATTTTATCATTAGCATATAATCATCCGTTATCTGGACACGTAGGTCAGGACAATACTTTATATCGACTCAGGAATTCGGCATGGTGGCCTGGAATGCAAGACGACATAATCAACTTTATACGAAATTGCGATACATGCCAAAAATGAGCAAGAGTGAAAGATACGCCCCGAGCCGCTTCTACAACTATCAAGGCTGAGCCATTTTCGCACATTGGAATAGACGTCATGGGACCCATGCCAGTAACATTAACGGGAAAAAGATACATTATTTTAGCAGTAGATTTCTTTACAAAATATCCAGAGGCGATAGCAGTCGAAGACGCAGATGCACAGACAGTGGCCAAGTTCTTGCACACCGATATTATCTGCCGACATGGAGTACCAAAGGAAATAACCAGTGACCGAGGCACGGAGTTTCTGAACGAATTAATTAGGGAACTTGAGCGGACTTACCATATCAAGCATATCCGGACGACGTCATACCACCCGCAGAGAAATGGTCAAACCGAGCGCACCAACCAGACGGTCAAGAATATCTTGGCAAAGATTATCGATCAAGAAACAACATGGGATCATTATCTTGATAGCGCTCTTTTTGCGGTTCGAACCATTTGCTAAGCATCAACAAAGTTCAGCCCCTTCGAGCTTGTATATGGGAGATTGCCAAACCGAGAGTTTCACCACCCCGAAAAGGATAATGGAACATATGACAATCGTTTGTGGGCTTACGTCGCACGGGATATCAGCAGACTACAATTAATCCGAAAGAAGGCATCCGTGTTCATCGACAAGGCGCAGGAAAGACAACGGACGAACCAAAACAAGAAGGCGAATGCAACCTCCTTGCATATCGGAGATCAAGTCCTCGTATATCGAAACATTGTGGAATCATCATGGTTGGCTAAATTACAACCAAAGTGGGAAGGTCCATACTACGTGCAAGCTATAAAAGAAAGCACCATATGGCTTAGGAGACTCAACGGTTCCATTCTCCCCACCCCAGTCCACTGAAGCAAAGTAAAAATCTATCATGCCCAACAAACGCAGCCCAAAGAAGGACGTGGAAAAAGCAATGAAGGAAGCACTCATGAAGGAGTCCGAGACCATCGACTGGATGCCCCTCGACCAAGAGGAAGACCCCGAAAGGCTCTTTCTACTTAGCCAGCAGTACTATGAGTGGTTATGCCGTCAAAATCGTGCAACTGACGCTACGATCCGGTTCCATCAAGGACGAGCTCGAAGCTTGCATCGCAAGAATAGAAAACAAGAAACGGTACTGTCTAAATTTGTGAAAGACATGGTTGACAAGACTTATGCGCTTTTCCTAAGCTACAAATGGCTCCTTTTAAGGTTTTATGGAAGAACCGTTGACATTTCTAAATTGACCCTTGCTGAAATCGCTCAAATCCGTCAAGCCATAGAGGAAGAGATTGCCCTTATACCTTTTAGTCTCGAGGATAAGACATTCCCAGTTGAGCCCCCAGATGTGACGGCTGACCCCCAACTTGACTGATTTTCACGAATTTTGTACTATGCTTGATTTAGGAGTTACCGTAACATTCTGTACCCTTCCATTTTTAGTCATTGATGACTTTTATTTCTGCTTGACGACTTTTATTTCTGCTTGACGACTTTTATTTCTGCTTGACGACTTTTATTTCTGCTTGATGACTTTTATTTCTGCAAAATGCCACCACTAGAGTCATTACATATTCTTCGCAACGATTGGATTGTAATTTTCATAGCGAAGTCTTTATTAGTTGTTCAATTTGTATAAATACCCCCTCTATTTCTATCTAAATAAATCAGTTTGCACAGAGTCTTGGAATATCTCAATATCAGTCGTAGTAAAGCCTGAAGAGCACAGCACGATTAGCTGTAGTAAGGATATGCAAAGGGAGATATCGCGTCTGACACTCTGAGCATTCTCAACGAACGAACGACTAGTTTATAGTACATTTGTCACACTACATTTATAGCTATAAGCTACCTACTACAGTAGTAAGAATACTACTCTAGATATGTGATTACATTTTTAGCAGTATTATGCAATTTATAATGACCAAATTATTATCTTTATAGTAAAATCTTTTAGTTCTTCAAATTTGTATAAATACTCCTTCTATTTTCTATCTAAATAAATTCATTTATACAAAGTCTTAGAATATCTTAATATCAGTTATAGTAAAGCTTAAATAGTTGCAATATATATAGCTATTAGTAAGAATATACAATTAGAGATATTATATTATAACAAATTTACTAATAATTAGTCATTTGTTCATTTATTAAGAATGCTTAGAGTGTCAGATGTAATATCTTCCTTTATATATCCTTACTAACAGCTATATACTGTACTATTCAGGCTTTACTATAACTGATATTAAGATATTTCAAGACTCTATGCAAACTGATTTATTTAAATAAAATAGAAAGGGTATTTATATAATTTTGAAGAACTAAGGAAACTAAGAAAAGATAGCTTTACTATAAAAATACTATTTGATCATTGCAAATTGCATGATAATAATAAAAAGTTCACTATAACAATCTGACAAAAGATGACTCAGAGATGATCTAAGAAATAATCAATTAGAAATCATTACCAGAAGCAAGATTATAGAATGTTCTCAAAAATCAGGCAAGTTGTATATTAATCATTATATCTGGGGCTCAACTGAGAAGGTCTCATCCTTAAGACTCTGATACAGAGCAGTTCTTAGTAATAGCAGTTAGTGTGAATTAGCTATATATGAGAGAAACTAATAAAATAAGCTTCTTTAAATACAAGTCTCTAAAATTGTATATATGATCTATATAGTGGTGAGTATAATATTGTCACCAGGTCTTTAGTTAAATTTGTCAGTAAAATCTATCAAAGTTATCCAAAAATATAAATATAAGAGAATATTATTCTTAATAAGAATATTACTAAATAAAGAAGTAGCTTGTTATATTTCTATAAACAAACAACTTTTGGAAAATATAGGATATAAAATAAAATAGTAAAATAATGATAGTCAATATTGAATAATATCCAAAATACAAATAAATGAAATAAATATCTATTGAAGATCACTAAAAATAATAATAAAAATGATAAATAAAATATATATCAAATAAAATTAATTGAGTACATTATTGTTCAATATACCAAAAAGTAAAAAAAAAAAAAAAAGAGATGAAATCAATTAAAAATAAATAAATAAATTAATTATTTAATAAATAAATAACTGAATAAAATAGACTCTAAGGGGGGTATGTTGATGAAATATTAAAAAATATATAACTGAAGACCTGGACTCACTTTTTCTTTCTCTTTTTCTGTATCATTGTAAACACTGATCTTATCTGGGTACATGGATATATCTGTCTAAGTATACAGTTATATCTATAGATTTATAATACTTAACTTACTTGTCTTTCTTATTCTGATTGTTTCAGTTATTCTGACTTTCTTTCATTTTTATTTTTTTTTTTTTTTTTTTTTTTTTTTTTTTTTTTTTTTTTTTTTCCCCTTTTTTTTTTTTTTTTTTTTCTTTTTTTTTTTTGTATCTCTCTCCCTAAACTCTTTTTTTTTTTTTTTTTGACTTTTTTTTTTTTTTTTTTTTTTTTTTTTTTTTTTTTTTATATATTGCAGATCTTGCTAGAATTCTCAAGAATCTCTTTTAATAAGTAAACTCTAGATTTTACTATATACTATGGTTGTAGTATATTCCTTACAATTCAGGTATATGATTTATTTTATTTACACCTAGGGGTAGGTCAGATGATTTGAATAGCATAATTCATTTTATTTATTCTGACCTTGTTTTTAAGTACAAGCTGATTTGTTAAGTTTATTTTTCTTCTAACTCTTAGATCATTTACAAATCAAGTCCTCAATTGATATTCTAGCTTCATTCATTCAACAGTCTGATAAGCTAAACTGATTTGTCAGTCATTCAAGCTAGGTTATTTAAGCTAGAGTTATAACTATTGATAATGAAATAAGTAATTTGGGCATGTATATATATATATGTATATTATACTTATTATACTTGTCTGAATACTACATGTCAATTAGACTAAATCTATATCTATCAGTCTAAATCTTATCAAAAAGTATCAGTTATAAGATCTGGCTCTAGGTATAGAATTTATGTATGATTCTGTTTTCTGAGCTTGGTAACTTACTTTTAGCAATTTGTTCTAGCTAGAGGGTTTTTTTTAGATATAAGCTTTATAGCTAAATCTTATTATATATCTAGCTCTCTTGTTGTCTGAATTTATCTATTCTCTTTAACCAGAGTTGTCTGCTTGAGTTAGCAATGAGGTATCTTAAATGAGATCTCTAGCTTAGGTAAGTTCTTAGTGTTGTAATTATTAGCTTATTATATCTCTTCCATTAATGATCAATATACGTCACTCAATTGTAGCTTAGATGATCTTTGTTTGTATCAACCAATCATATTTTAGCATTAATAAATACATGCATATTGGCTTCATAAGCCAGTGCACTCTTTACTCCTAACATATATTCGAAGATCAATTATTTCAATAGGTTATGAGCCCTGAGATGCTCGAATTGCAGCTTGACAACCTGAGATCTACACAATCATAGCAATTACAACTGTGATTACAGTAAGCATTTATTTAACATTGTAAACAATGTGTCAAACAATGTGATAAACAATGCAACAAATAACACTGTGATAAAGCAATGCGATAAACAACACGTAATAACATAGCATTCAATGACATAACAAAATGGACAACCTATATATATCATCATTAGCAACAAGATTGACAAGATTGCGGTCTAAATCAAAAACAGACAACAGATATCAAACCCTTGATGACAATGAAGGATTGGATGGCAACCATCAGAGCAATATAGGATTTAGCCTTGATCGACAGGAACAGATGGCTATAATGATCAGAAATTAGGAAGATAAATTAGATATGCTGACAACCTTATTGGGCGAATTGATGGCAAAAATCAACAAAACAAATGCATTACCCAGTGCGCCAACCAATCAGAACACAGCTACAGAAGGCAACATACCACAAATACAAACACAATCATCATCACCAACAACATCAACAAAGCTTAATAATCTAGCGAAAGAGTACCTGAGATCGATCAACAAATTCGATGGGTCAGGAGGTGTACTCAGATTATTTAATTACTTTGATGCTGTAGAGCAATTTATTACCAGCGCCGATCTATCAGTACAAAAGGAGGAAGTCAATGCAGCAATCAGTAAAATTACAAGCAATGCTAGAATGTGGTTACAAAGGCATGTGAACATATTAGGAGAATTTGATTCATGGAATGAGCTTAAAGAGGCTATGATGCAAAAATACACACCAATGGAACAATTGTTACGAATGTGTGATAAGCTTGTAATAATAAAGCAAAAAGGATCGATCAAAGATTATAATGACATGTTCAACCGAATTATGACACAAATCGAAGACATGACCGACACAGAAGCTATACCATAATATCTTCAGAGTCTAAGCCCCAGGTACCGGGAATTAATATTTGTTGTGACGGACTAAAATATATTATCGGCGAAATACTCGGAATTGAGCAAGTGCAGAAAATACGTTTTAGGGGTCTTAGCGAGTTATGCGGTAGTGGCTTTGAAGGGTGGGGGTAACTAGCAGGAAAGTGTATTATATAGTGAATGTAATGTAATAAGCTTTGTATAATAATAAACTTCTCTCTCTTTAACCATTCTTCTGCAAAGTCTATTTAGACTTTGCAGGATTATCCCTCGGGTTGTCTGTAAGAAGCTTCCTTAGCTTGTTGCAGTCCGAATTTTATTGATAATTGTGAGCGGGGTATTTATAAGAAATTACAAGGTGCTATACGGGCAGCTACCCAGGTTACTGCTTGAATTTCTGATTGGCTCAGCTAAATATAAGGTACAAATTGATTGGCTAAGATATAATAAATAATATGTCAGGTTATAACGTAATTGGGCGACAAAATAATATATCAGATCGAAATACTATTTTAGGTTATAGCATAATTGCAGATCTCAACAACGCTAAAGATCTCAACAACGCTAAAGGTCTCAACATTGTTGAGAGTCACATGACTTGATCTCACATGATCAAATTGTATGTCGTCACAAAATGTTCCGTCACATCTCCTTCCTTTCTGCGAGTTAGACTTCAAGGTACAGTTCTAACTCGGAGAAATCCCTTTGTAACTGTTTTACCTCTTCCTCTAGCTCATTCATTTCATTCTGTGTCAGTTGATTTAGTTAGTGCATACTGCATCGAAAGTGAT
>RBNK01002658.1:0-10341 GCA_003990785.1 Endogone sp. FLAS-F59071 | reverse complement strand
CAGATGTATCATGTGGATTATCTGAAGGATTTTGATCTTGGCTTGATCAAACAAACGTTGGATGAATCCTGCGAGCATTGTGTTCATGACGCTGATTAAATTTTGCAATTTTCATTAGCAGAAAAGAGAGTTTACCTAGTGATGTGTTTACAAATATTGACAAAAAAAAAAAAAAAAAAAATAGATGATTATCACCGCCGAGGACATGAAGATCACCTTGGATTTGTTGACAAGGCCAGAAAGTCATCGCATCACATAACTAAAATGGTAGCCAACAACAAAACAAGTTTGTGGAAATAACTCCTTTCCTAGCTTCCAGTCACACAGCATACCTACATCACACAATTAACTAAAATGGCAGCCAAATCAAAGAAATTGTATCAGAGTCAATATTTGTAAACAGACCCAATTTATATCTGTATATCTGTATACACACAACCTCATTCTTGATCCTTGAGTGATTTGCACCAGGTATACTGGTTTGAACTGTGAAAATGGGTGACCTGAGATTGAATACTATATGGGGATCAGCTCACCTGATACTTACATAAGTTTAATCAGAGTTATTGATTTCCAAATTCCAAATTGTCCAAGTTATTCTATCATGAAAATTAAATTCCTCAACTAAAATCAAAGTTATATGATGGACTTCACATTTACTGCCCCTCCTAAGGTTGAGGTGTTTTATGAAGGTAAATTTATAACTTATAACATTATTCTAAAATTACATTTATTTAAGAGTCTAAGGTCAATTACTATACTCATACTAACAGAATCGATTGATCCTAACAAGTGGGGTGAAACTGATTATCTACAAAGCTCTTAATTCAATGTCACTGCTATTTATAAAGAATTCTAAATCTTAAGAAATTTTGATAATGATATCTGTTTGATCTTCCTGAAACTGGGCATCACTGGAGCATATAAACTTAAGGGTTATAGAGAATAAGCAACTCATGTAATTCACTTCAATAAAGTTCTATCTTATAACACAATCATGCTCTATATTTCATTATTCTGTTTGGGAGCAACTTGAGGTCTCAGGGTATCTCGATATGATATGCTATAGTTGGGGGAGTATCAGGCTCTCAATTGGTAAGATGAAATACAAATTTGATTGCCAAATATATTATTTTACATTATTTTTATTTAATGAAACAAAAATTAAATAGGGCTACAAGCTCTGGACTACACTGGTGAGTATAGGGTAAGCTTTGTTTTTTATAAAATATGAAAGACTTCACTTCTATACTTCCACATATATTAAACTAACAAATTGAGCTTACTACTGGGTTATAAGTTCAAGAGATAATACTAATTAACTTAATAACACTAAGAGTCTTAGTGTTATTAAGGGTTACATGACTGTAATCTTATATAATAAAAATTCTCTCTACCACAATAGTTCTAATAATTCCTTTTCTGGTTTACAAACTCATTTATAATTTATTGATACAGATTGCCTATTAAATAACTATATCACACTTCTATATTTATGAGATTTTCGAAAAATAATTCAATTATATATTTGAGAATATTAAGTTCCCTGCAAAAATGATCTCTTTCAAAGTAGTGTACCTTTGTTAAGATGCCATTCAGTATTTAAAACAAGATAACAGATTTATATATGATAAGGATTAGTTAGGAAAGTATATAAATTTTTTTACCAGCAACTACATCAAACAATCTCTACATTACTTACTATATAGTAAGAAACCATGGTTCATTAAAGTAGTGGAGTCTAGCAATAATATCAATCATCATATACTTACAGTTATTGCTATGTTTATGAGTATTTTTCTACTAATATTTTTGATATTTTATGAAAACTTATTTCATAAACTCTTTTCTGATTATATCTTTATCTTTTCTGATTATATATCCAGCTTAAATATGTTATATAGCCTAAATCTTGTCTATAAACTTTTAATAAGAAAAAACACAAGAAAATATATCTTAAATAGTTTAGAATGGTAAACAAAGTCAAAGATCACATTGCTCCAGCTCAGATTCAAGACTTAGCTTAGAAGTTTAAATTCAGGAACTCTGGGCAATAATCTGATGATAATGATATTGGTGAATTGCCTTTGAAGATTCCTAACATACCCTTGGAGCTGGATTTGGTACTACCTAGAACAATGGAGGGAGGGAATAATAGCAATAATAAAAAGCAATAGAATCATTTAGAATAATTTAGAAAAAAAGTAGTTCTAGTAATATCGAATAAGAATATGGAGTAAAACATTAGCATAACAAGTAATAAAACAAAATTATTTATACCTATATATATCTTTTTTATAACCTGTTCTAATGTTATTTGTATAACTATTCTATTTGCAAATAGTTAGTTTGTAGTCTGCAACTAGCATTTGTGCTCATAGATATATTTATTTAGTTTGCTAATTTTAATTTGTAGTTTGGGATTAATATTCATACTTGTAGATATTTAGTTTACCAATAATAGTTTATAGTCTATGACTAGTATTTATACTCATATAATAGTTTGTATTGCTGTTCAGTTACTGTTTGATTGCTGTTCACAATTGAATGTGTGAATAGACTAGAATAGGTATAAACAACTCTAGAACACTTATAGAACTAAAATTATTTTTCTAATAACCAGCCAGTATTTAGATATTCTAGATACCCTTTTAGAGAATTTCAACCTAGAACCATCAGTTCAAGACCAAACTGAGGACCTCTTATCCTTTGAGGATAATGTTACTAATAATGAAATTAAAGCTCTCAAAGCTAACAAGGATTCTGCACATTATAAAGCCTTCATTTTCAATAATTTTAAGGAGTTCAAAGTCTTCAATACAATCTTTCTGAAATTTTTCTAGTATTTGGGGACTCCAATAGTACCAACAAGAAGATATATAGAATTCTATACATTAAAGAAAAGAAAAGGCTATCTGGTGAGGAGGAAAACTAAATTGAAGAGGAGTTGCTCTGGTTGTGAAATCATCTATATCTCCTTGAAGAAGTTCAGAGTCTATATGCTATATAAGGATGAAAAGGAATATTTCTTCTTTAATTTTTTTATAACTATTCACAGTTATTGAAACTCTATATGTCATTCTCTTCCAAGTTTTATAAAGTAGTTAAAGCTCTATATAGATGTGCTGAAATTCAGCCTTAGCAAGCATTCTTATAATGGTGATGATAATGAGAGGCCACCTACTAAACATTAGTATATAGGTAAGAATAATATTGATAATGATCTTATTCAGTAATGGCTAAGTATAATACAACAAGTAAGTATGCATATCTCCTTGTAATTATATATTATCAAAAGGTTAATAAGTTTAGTTATGTAATCTAACTTTGTAACTACTGTTTGATTTGTTAATGTATATATATTCAAGCATTAAATAAATGTTATAATATAGTTTTATATGAATTTTGATATATATATTGTTTACTCATCATGAGTACCTTGATTATGGTAGCTTAATCCTTAACTTTTAAGTCTTCAATCTACGTAACTATCTTGTTCAGCTTAATCATTCAAGTCCTTTATCAATTATTCAACCTATCTAGTCTGTTTGTCTCATTTGTTAGTTGTTCAACTCATTTAATCTATATCTACTTAGTAATTTGCTTTCTATAGTACTATCTTCTGATACTTGCTACTTGCAGAGCTGGTGATGCCCTATTGTTTATTTAACCCTAATACTTGTTGATATCTCTAAAATATCTCATCATTAACCCTAATAAATGTTCTATTGATTCAACTTGTTTTTCTTATTTCTGTAAAATTTTATAATCATTATAACTCTTATTTGTTTTGTAGAATTTTTCAATATTGTACCAGTATTGATTAAATGTTTGTTTAAGTCAAAATCATTGCTAATTATTTTATTCTTCCTCTAGAGCAGATATTGGTAGTCCTTCTGGTCATTTCCTATAGTGTATACCAGGGTGTACTGGCTTCGAGATAGTTATAATTTATCTATTTCTTCATTTTTTTCTATCAGTTTAGTTTGGTCAGTTCATTCATTTAGTTTATGTAATTGTTTGTAAACATATTTTGATTATAGTAGCTCATTCAACTTTCTATTCAATTTGTTATAGATTATCATAGCTCTTATAAATTGAAGTCTCTTGATCAATTATAACTAGACTATATTACTCTTAGCAATTCATTTTTCAATCTACATTGTTCTTCAGCAATTATTTCTCTCTTTGGTGATTTGTTCAACTCATCGGCTTACTGGCATAGCTATTAGCAATGCTCTTTAGCTATTCATTTCTTCTGTATAGCTTTCCATTGATTATAGGTTTATAGGTCTTATTTTATATGAAATCTGGTCAAGCTAGTAACATTAGGAAACTATTTTCAGTTCATAGTCTATAACTAGTATCCATGCTTGTAGGCTGTTTGCAAGCTGTTTGCAGGCTGTTCTAGCTAGTTTGTGGTTCACAATATTGTTCTAGCAGAGTTCTAGAGTAGTTCGTAGCTGTTTATAGCTGTTTGCTAATAATAGTTCATAGTTTATAACTAGCATCTATGTTCATAGCTATTTTGTTTGTAGCTCTTAGTAAAATAGTTTACAGCTCTTAGTAAAATAGTTCATAGATTATTTAATCATTTTTCTAATAGATTTGAACCTGCATCTTATATAGTTAATATATATCTTAGTATTTCTTAGTAGCATTTTCCTATAGCACATACTAGTTGCACTGTAGTATTGGTTATTTCATTTCATTTTCTTTAGTACAGAGCATCAATTTAATGAGTCTATAGTCATAACAGTTTGGTTAGTTATAACAGTTCAGTCAGTTATAACAGTTTAGTTCTGCTTGAATAAGGATATGAGCTTTAGTTGTTTTCAGCCTTCAAGCTTACTTAATAAAGCTCCTGCTAGTTGGCATCAAGATGTGACAAATATACTAATAATTGGTTATTCCACATTTATATCAGTTAAAAATGATCAGAGTGATGAAAATACCATCTCTATTTTAAAATGTTTTACTATCTTCATTTTGAGATATTTCAAAGACTCTAACTAGATTGATTTATTTAGATAGAAATAGAGGAGATATTTATATAAAATTGAAGAGATATAAAAAGAACAACTAAGAAAAGACTTTACTATAAAAATATTATTTAATTATTGCAAATTATATAATACTACTAGATAATTTGATAGAAGATGACAAAAGACAGCTTAGAGAGATAATCTGATATCTAAGAGATAATTAGTGATAGATAGGATCAGGAATCATTACCAGAAATGAAAGTTATAGAATATTTTTGAAAATTAAGGAATTTATATATCAATTATCACAATATTATCTTTATTTGGATATTCTTACCACTCTATTATTTAAAATAGTTTTCTATCCTATATAGCCAAATCAATAATACTATAAGATATATTTATTATTTAAGATTATATTTCTTAAAAAAGTTATCACCATACTACTCATATTTAGTTAATAAAAGTTATATCTAATTTGATATATATTGTAATGAAAAGATTTTTATTCCATTAAATTTTCAAAAAATATATTTATACTATAGTACTACTTTACTTAGTATATTTCTTAGTTAGTGTAGTATATTCCTATATTTGTGTTATCAATTTTCAAATTATGAATTGTATAATTTTACAGACTAGATGAATAAGCATTTAGATTCTAAACAACCATTTAAATTCTGAATAACAGTTTAGATTTTAAATGAGTATCTAGATTCTAAATAAGTGTTCACCCCCTCCTTTATTTTTAGCTCATCACTCTTTTTTTATTATACTATTTTAATATTCCATTTATTATTCTATTATTTTATTACTTAGTAATCTGTATAAATACCCTCTTTATTTTGCTTCAATATATCAGTAGTCTTGAGTTAGTATTTGAGCTAATATTAAAATAATAGAGTAATGAGTTTACTGTATAAATCCTGAGAATTAGATAGATATTAGCTTATTACTCCTACAGAATAAGTTCTTTAAGTAGGCTTTGTAGAAGAAGACTTAGTCTAGGACTAAGCAATAGTTTGAGATATGATAGAGTCAAAGAACTTAAAAACAAAAGAAGTTTATTACATACAATATAGCTCATTACATTATTTACTATTTGATATACTTTTCTATCAGTCATCTACTACTATCCTTCAAAGCTACTATTGCATAATCTGCTAAGACTTCTAAAATATACTATAGTGAATATTTTGCTATTAATATATTTTAGTCTGTCACAATTGGTACCAACTAGCAGGAAATCATCAGAGAATCACCTATTTAACTAGATTTCTATTATCTATATTGCCTGACCTGAACTGCTAAGAAAAATAAGTAGAATAAATAAAGATATCATAGCATATACCCTATACTCAGATACAGGTTTGAATTACTAGTATAACTAGATTCTACCTAAGATAAGACTTATATAAGACTGAACTAGATAAATTATAACTACCTTGAAGCTAGTATACCCTAGTATATGCTATAGGAAATAACTATAAGGACTACTAATGCCTACTCTAGAGAAAGAATAAAATAATTGCAAAATAAATCTAGTTAACCTAGACAATTGATAAATAAACATATAGAAAGATATTTGGCATATAGTTTGATAAGAACATATATTCTTGGATCACTAACCAGATCAGATTTTAGATATGATAAGTCTGAATAGAATACTGAAATAAATAATTGCTAGATAAATAGATAGCTTACCTTACAGAAACCCATGGAGGAAGATAAAGTAACAGAACAGCTATCTACTTAGGTTAACTTCTAGATAGAAGTAAAACAATTCTAAAAATATTTATTAATTATGAAAAATCTATAGAATTTATTAGAAATTCTCTCTCTGGACAAACTCAGCAAAAATTATAATATTTACTTTGATAAGTAACCAACCTGGTTAATCTCTAGGAATTTAAACTTATTACTCATATCTGAATCAAACAAAATAAAAGTAAAATCAAACAGAATAGTATAAACAAGAGAAGGACTCCCTAGAGTATGCCAACTCTAGATAGCTCTTACTGGAGTTTGATACCTATTAGAAGAATATACTAGTAATCTAAGAACTTTGTTCTTGTCCCTATTGAAGAGATTTATATAAAAATTAATAGGAATTCTCAATCCCAATGAAATCAGTGAAGTAAATATTTACCCTTCAACAACTTTAGGAGATTTATTCTCCTTATCTGATGCTCCAAACTCAGATAACCTCAATGATCTAGGAGTTAAGATCAGGATACTTAAATCTAAGACTTAACCATCAACCCTAGAAGAATTCAAATATCTCTTAGAAGTTGCTGAATATTGAGATAGTTTTAATTAAATAATGAAAATATAGAAGAAGTAAACTATCAGTAAATAAAAATACTTTAGAAAGATCTCTGCCTACTACAGTACCTACTAGGATATAGTGTTATATCTGTATCAAAGCCTTTATCAACTGGGAGTATACCATTATCATCATCCTTAGAATCTATGAGTAGACTTGCTACAGGACTGGAAGTCAAGTCTGATTTATAATACTAAGCTGCTTCCTTAGAATCTATATTCCAAAACTATTGACTTAGAGGAGTTTCATAGATAATCTTACTATCACCTTTAGCAAGGATAAAAGAACTTAACAGAGAGTTGCTCAAGATTAAAAAAGATCTAACAAAAGAAGTTGGAGATACTAGAAAGTTCAAAATATATAGTAAAATTATAAGAAAAAAAAAACTATTCATTAGAAAAATAGTTAATTAATCTATAAACTATTTTACTAAGAGCTGTGAACTATTTTACTAAGAGCTACAAACAAAATAGCTATAGATACAGATGCTAGTTATAAACTATAAACTATTATTGACAAACAGCTGTGAACTACCCTAAAACTCTGCTAGAATAATATTATGAACTACAAACATCTCTAGAATAATATTATAAATCATAAACTAGCTAGAACAGCCTACAAACAGCCTAAGAATAGCCTATAAGTATAGATGCTAGTTATAAACTATAAACTGAAAATAGTTTCCTAATAATTGATAATCAAGCAAACTTCTAATTAATTACAGAAGATTGGATGCTTACAAATCTATTAATACTTAGGAGGATAGTTGATATCCTTAGAATCTGCTAAGTCAAACTGCTGACTTAAAGGAGTCTTATACTTAACATTATCATCATCATCCTTGTAACACTTGCTAAGAACAAAAGGAACTAGATATTATTAGTACTATGAAGTTATAATAAAAGAATAGAAAAAAGAAGTAGTATGTAAATTAGAAGACTTTTTGGAGTTTAGAGTTGTAAGAAGGACAGATATCAGAACTCTATTCTTATACCCACCAGAATTATATATAAATGACTACCTAAGCATAAGTACCCCAAATCTCAGTATAATCCCAAAAACTTACTAGGTATGATACCTTATTGCTAACCCAAGCAGACAACCCTAGTTAAAGAAAATAGACAAATCTGAATAATAAAAGAGCAAGACATATGATGAGATCTCCAGCTAAGAAACAAATTGCTAAAAGAAAGCAAGTTACTAGAAATAGAATCATGTGTAAATCTCATATCCCTAGAAGCTAGACTTCATAACTAATATCTTATAGTAAGATTCAGTAAGACCAATGTGCAGTGTTTAGACAAGTACAAAATGTATATATATATACCTACCTAAATTACTCATCTTATTGCTCTAATAAACCAGTTTAGTTTATCAACTCATTGATAAATAAGCTCATCACAAATGAAGCCAGAACACTTAACTAAGGACCTAATTTATACTTGAATGACTAAATAACCTAAGAGATAGAAGGAAAATAAATGACAAATTAGCTTATATCTGAAAGCTTATTAGAATCACATTATTGAATTACCTAACTCTTATATATAAACAAAATGAATTACATAAAGAATATACTACAACTGCTATATATAGCAAAATCTAGAGTTTACTTACTGAAATCAGTAGAATAACTCACACACATACTATATAGAAAGATCCTTAAAGATTCTAGCAAGATCTGTGATAGAAAAGAAAAGTAAGAAGGAAACAAAAGTCAGAATAACTAAAACAAGCAAGTTGAGTACTACAAATCTAGAATGACTAAATATCTATATACCCAAACAGATATATCCAATATAGAGATCAATAATAACATATAAGATTTAGGAGATTTAGAAAGAAAAAAGGATAGCAAGTCTAGTTTTCAATTATATTTCTTTTTTTTAAAAAAAAAATATATATATATATATATATATTGATACCCTCAGAGTCTATTTATTTAGTTGTTATAGTTATATTATATCAGAAAACTATTTTCAATTCATAGTCTATAACTAGCATCCATACTTATAGGCTGTTTGCAGACTATTTATAGACTGTTTTATCTAGTTTGTAGTTCACAATATTGTTCTAGAGGTGTTTGTGATTCATGATATTATTCTAGCAGAGTTTTAGAGTCATCAGGAAACTATTTTCAGTTCATAGTCTATAACTAGTATCCATACTTATGTTGAAATTATTAGCTTATTATATCTCTCTCCTATCAACAATCAATTGTATGTCACTTAATTGTGGCTTAGACGATCTTTGTTTATATCGACCAATCACATATTAACATTAATAAATACATGTATATTAGCTTCATGAGCCAGTGCACTCTTTACTCCAAACACACATTCAAAGATCAAATTTCAATAGGTTATGAGCCCCGAGATGCTCGAATTGCAGCTCAACAACCTGAGATCTATGCAATCATAGCAATTATAACTGTGATTATAGTAAGTGTTTATTTAACATTGTAAATAATATATCAAATAACACGATAAACAATGTGACAAATGATACTGCAATAAAGCAATGCGATAAACAACATGTAATAACATAGCATTCAATGACACAATGAAATAGACAATCTATTATGACAGACTAAAATATTCTAACAGCAAAATATTCACTATAGCATATCTTAGGGTCTTAGCGGGTTATGCGGTAGCGGCTTTGAAGGGTGGGGGTGACTAGCAGGAAAGTGTATTATATAGTGAATGTAATGTAATAAGCTTTGTATAATAATAAACTTCTCTTGTTTTGAGTCCCTTGACTCTCTCTAACTATTGCTTAGTCCCAGACTAAGGCTTCAGTATCCCTCGGGTTGTCTGTAAGAAGCTTCCTTAGCTTGTTGCAGTCCGAATTTTATTGATAATTGTGAGCGGGGTATTTATAAGAAATTACAAGGTGCTATACGGGCAGCTACCCAGGTTACTACTTGAATTTCTGATTGGCTCGGCTAAATATAAGGTATAAATTGATTGGCTATAATAAATGATATATCAGGTTATAATGTAATTGGGCGTCGAAATAATATATCAG
>RBNK01002657.1:0-10342 GCA_003990785.1 Endogone sp. FLAS-F59071 | reverse complement strand
AAAAAAAAAAAAAAAAAAAAAAAAAAAAAAAAAAAAAAAAAAAAAAAAAAAAAAAAAAAAAAAAAAAAGAAAAAAAACAACGAGATATTGAGAGAATCCTGCGAACCTTGGTGCTCCACTCGTTTATCGTGGCATCGGTACTCCCGCATATGTGCCAGGGAATATATTCGCTCACAAGGTCGACAAAACCGGCATCGATGAGCAGGCTGGGTTCGGCGAAGAGTTCAGGATTCACATCTCGGAGGTGAAGGGCACTGTGAACTTCAAAATACAAACACCAAAAAATAAACAATTTTCGATGAAGCTCTGCCCAATATGTGAACGATGCGATGCGGTGGAAAAAATATATATATATTCATGACCAAACCCTTGGAGTTACCTACACCAATCACTGTGTATCGTAAACGCCGGTCCACCGTACTTTGGTGCGCAGGATTCCACTGCAAACAAAAAAGGATGCATAAAATAAACAATACAGTCGCCGGCAAATGACCAAGACCCAATAAATCAATACTCACACAGCTCGATATAACTCCCCGGCTTGGCCACGCGCAACAGCTCTCTCAGTACGCCCGGCCACGCATTCATGCTGAAGCTCCCTACTTGAAGGCGCTGGAATACATAATCGAATGTGTTGTCTTCAAACGGCAGGCCGGCGAGCGTGTCGGCCTCCAAGAATTTCAAGTTTGGCGGGCTCTTGGCGGCGGTGGCTAAGAAGACGTTGGTGATATCTGTACCGATGAAAATCGAGTTGGGGAACTCGGTGGCAAGCTCCTGAGGTGACAAGTATGCGATTTCGTTGGTTTTAATTGACGGAGCGAGGAATGAATCATCCAGATTGGATCATTCAGATTGGGTAGAAACAAGCAGTTTGAAGGACTTACAAATGACCAGACGCCGGTTCCACAACTATCGTTGAATAACAGTGTAAGAATTAATTCAAACAATTGACCGAGGTCATTGCGTGATATCAGTGTACGTACCCAACATCGAGCACCTTAATACCTTTTTTCAGGCTTTCGGTTACTGGCGCTTGATAATTGCTGTGACGACGGTACGTATTTAGTTGGCAATCGTACCATCGCACCACAAGCATGTAAAGTAATCTTGCTCGTGATGGGAATCACCTACCCACGAATAAGGCGTCTATAGTGACAGGAAATAATATGAAGTTGCTTGTTAGCATCGAATTCACTAAAAATTGAAATGCCAATGTTCATAAGCTCTCCGTTATAGCTTACTGTATGATAAAGTGCTGTACGTTTAGTCGCACAAGTTCCTGTGGATAATGGTAGTGTCAATACATAGAATTGTCCAAGGAGAACGTCTCAAAAGGTATCAAGGCTAACCTCTTTGTCATTCGGAAAGGGATAGGTGGCGTTGCCCGACTTCTTGAACAAACGGCCGTCGAGCTCATTGACATCGGGCGAATTCTGGTTCAAGTCGATCGTGGACGGCATAGGAAGATCTTCCGCGCGCTCCAGGGGAGAGGCCAGCAGCTTGGCTCTCTTTGCGGCCCTCTTGGAAAACAGCTGGCCCATGATATCGCGAAAGGCAGATGGGCAAAAAAAAAAGGCAGATGGGAAGAAGTTTGAGAGATGGTCAGTAGAACTCCGCCTTCGTTGGTCACACAGATCACACACTTTAACTTTCGGACTTTCGGGTAAATTTACCGGTAGAGGGACTTGACCCGTAAAATATATAATTATATACGGGTAGCGCAAACCTTCTAATGCGGGGTGCCAAAAGTATTTGGCACCCCCTAATTTGGCTGTTCCGCAACTCAAATAAACCCTTTATTACAGTACGTTAAGGCAGAGCCACTCGAGGAGTGTTGGGAGCATTTTATCGAGGTGCTTTGAGTGTGCTTTGAGCATAGTTTGAGTTATTAAAGTATGGATTTTAGAGGCTAAAGTACGAGCGGGGTGGTTGAAGTGTGGGCGGAGTAAAGTATGGTTAAGAAGTTGAAGTGTGGTCTGAACAGTTGAGGTGTGGTTTGAGTGGTTTGCGTGCAGAGTTTGCGTGCATTTTTCCAAAAAGAGAGGATAAAGAATAAAGCTCAAAATCCGCCTGCCTCTCAAGGCAGGCAGAAAGTGACAAGGTGGCTAGTATAATATATAATGAGTATTAGTGTTTATTTTCACTTTATATTTAATAACAAGTATTTTTCAAAATAAAGAGGATAAAGATAACAAGCTCAACAAAGCCTGATAGAATAGAAAAAATATATTCTACATTAGAGCTTCTTAATAGTGAGAAGCTTCTAAGTTATTATATAAACAATCCCTAGTGACTCTTGGAGAATCTTGAACCAGGATGCTGTAATATTAGCAATAACTGAGTTCTTAAAATCCAGAGCTAGGATAGTATACTATATTGAAAAATTATACCAAAGCTGAAATGGTAATTAATCTATACATTTTGCTAGTATACTTTGGACTTTGAGTAGTATAGGTTAAAGTTGCATATCTTCTTAGTTTGTATAAACTGCAATGATTTTTATTTCTATTTTTATTTTGTAACTACAACTTGAACTTAGTGTTTTTAATTTGGCATGAATTAATGACATAGTACCTAGCCCTAGTCACTCACTAGTGAATAGTTTCTATAATTATTTGACTTATTCTTTGTTTAAAAGAATCTAAGATCTAAGTTAAGTCTGAGCAATGCATTTTTTTTGCAAGTCAAACAAAATTGGTAAGATGGTCAATACCTTGTAATGAATCATCAGCGCTCATTGATATAGTTGCTGAGTATAAAAAGCACTCTCTTCAATAATTTTACAAGCAAAGAAGAAAATCAAAGATTGAAAGTCTAATAGGACAACCTCTGTTACACAGGTCCGCATTTTCAGACTCCATCTGCCATGTGGGAATAGCGTTGATCTAAAATGGCAATGGATCTGTTCCAAAAGAGAGGGAAAAAAAAGACTGCGAAGATCCTTATTTTATATATTGCCCTTGCTTACTGAATCCAAACTTTGTATAATTATAAATCGCAAGTGGGCTATATCGGAATCTGTGAGTCACAAGTAAAGCATATGGCTGGTTTCGGCGGATCTTGAGTCAGATAAAAAGTCACGTGTATAAATGATCACATATAATTATGCGCTAGTTAATGCCCCTTCTCTCCTTGTTTATTTTTCTAGATCGAGTGACAACTTGATAACATGTCGAAACTTCGAGCACTTATTGTTGGCGGGTACGTTGGAGGGAGTCACTGTTTTATTATAATTATTATTATTATTATTATTATTATTCTTTTTGTTGAAATCACCTCTACAAAGTCAGCAAAATAACTTTGATTTGTAATAACTTTAGCGGAATCGGTGGCCCTGTTCTGGCGATTTCGCTCAAACGCATTGGCATTACTCCGATCCTCTTTGAAAGCATTCCCGACCTTGACAGCACCGGTGTCGGCGGTGCTGGTCTGATGATTGCTCCCAACGGCTTGCGCGTTCTCGCCTCCATCGGCTTGGACAGCGTGGTTAGCCAGAACGGCTACCCGCATGACAAGGTCGTCATGCGTCGGGATGGTGGCAAAATTATCTCTCAGCTAACTTCAGCCGAAAAACTGCTTCAAACGACTGGATTCGTGCCGACCGGAGCGCACAGACCTACATTGCACAGGACGTTGCTGGAGGCCGCGATTACTGAGGGCGTGGACGTCCGACTTGGGAAGACGCTGGTGGATTTGGTGGACGATGAAAGTAATGGACCCGTGAAGGCGATATTTAAGGACGGATCATCAGAAGAAGGCGACTTCCTCGTTGGTTGTGATGGGTAAGTATCCAAGCGGTGGTGATCTTGGAATGCGACAGTTCTCATGACCATTACTATTCCTCCTCCTCCCGGCTAGCATAAACTCTAGAACGCGCGTTTTACTCTTTGGCGAGCAAAAACCACATTACACCAATTTGGCTTCTACTATTGGAATTACAAATGCCAGTGCCCTTTCCGAAAGTTTTACAATGGAGAGAACATCTGTATTAATGACTTGTAAGTGGTCAATGACTCTTTTTGTGGCTCGCTCTGGAACGAGACTATTGCTTAACCAAAGAATTCTTCCAACTAATTTCAATTATTCAAACTGCAACAAAAAAGTCGGACCAAAGGGCCGATTTGGCTCCTATCCCGTCGACCGTAAGGGCAATCTTCTCTGGTTTGCCTCCTTCAACGATCCCCACCCCAACACGGAATCGTGGAAGCGTAATGATGAGGAGAGCATCAGAAAGGAAAAGAATAATACGAAAGATTTACTACAGGAATGGAAATTGCCTTCCATTCTGGAAATCGTGGAAAACTCTTCGTTTCTCGTCAAACTAGGCATTTTCGATCGACCGCCTTTGAAAACGTGGCAGAAGGGTAGGGTGACGCTCTTGGGAGATGCAGCGCATCCCAGCAGGTACCAAAAACCACTTTGCAGGCTAGTTTGTTGCCATTTAATACTTGTAGTGTGATCAACACGTTCATTATTTATTTTTCTAGCCCTCATCTCGGCCAAGGCGCCAGCATGGCGCTCGAGGATGCCGGTATTCTCTCTCGATGTCTTTCTCGTTATCCTGATGATATACCTAAGGCCTTCGCTACGTACGAGCGGTTGCGGATCCCGCGTACTTCCGCCATGGTCAAGGCAGCTGAGCAAACGGGTGTGCTTATGACCCTTAGTAACCCAGTGCTAATTTTTCTGAGGGATACAATGTTTAGGGTTATGCCGCCTTGGATGTTATTGAGTTCGATGCAAAAAGCCTATGGATATCGGTTTGATGAGGTTGAGGTGTGAAATGACCATTACAAAGACGCCGGTTTATATCCCACTCGTGGGAGGCTTTTCAATATATGAATTGTCAAGTTACAAAGTATTTGAAACATAATGTTCACAATATGCAAAAAAAAAAAAAAAAAAAAAAAAAAAGTTATTTTTTTTTTTTTTTTTTTTTTTTTTTTTTTTTTTTTTTTTTTTTTTTTTTTTTTTTTTTTTGCATAAAATTACGCGTACCTTTAGCTTTATACGAAACTGAGCAGTGCGCTTATGCTTACTATTTGGTAGACCTAACGTTCATTTATTTTTTTATTTTTTTTTTCCTGTTAAAGCATATGAAATTTTGTATACATACTTGTATGAAATTTTTATATGGCTTTGTAATTTCGTTTTTCTTTTATCCAAGTAAAACGATATTCCATTAGTATTCAAATACGTCCAACAAACACTGTGTATTTTTTATAATGGTTTCGTCTATTTAAGATAAGTCAGCAACAAAGCATGCGCTGGCCTTTAGAAAATCCTCAATCGGCATTGAAATCTTCCAATCGACGTGGCCAGCACCAAGGTAAAATACAGGAGGCTATATCCAAGGATTTGGCGACATACGATGAGGATAAGTCACTAAAATTGTAAATGAAATCTCTCGATCGATAGAAAGTATTAATTGGAAATATGCAAACCTGCAGCTCGGTGATCGCTTGCGACAGTACGACTGGGATCGGTTGCTTCATGCCTAGAACAAGAGAGTCCTAGTTTTAATTTTGGGGCCCAGAGATCGAGAACTGCAACGCCCAATATTAGTGAATCAAAAAAGTAGCTCTTACCGATCGGACTGACGCCTCCATAATCGAACCCTGTTAGGGCTAGCGAGTTCTGTGGTAATGTCCGGAGAATCGGTCAATTCGTAGTCGCCTCATGTTATTCAGCTATCGTACTCGAAACTCGGTCCATAAAATTAGCATTGATGATAATATCAAATGTTCACCTCCGCGCTCGTCAACCTAAAATTGTAGTTTTTCCGGCTGATTTCATTGTTCTTGAGCGAGCGAACGTAGTTCATGAGCTTCTGGGTGTTGATAGAGGAGACGTACTAGGAGATATGAAAAGCAACAGTGAGAAATAGTAATCGGCATCAAATCTCGTATTTCGGAACTACGAATATCGAGGCTACCTGAACGATCACGCAATAATATTTCGAATTCAAAGGATCTAGGGCGGCGCAAATCAAATTTAAATGGATGGCACCAAGACTCTGGCTTGATTCAATTAGATCCACTCAACATTCGCATATGCACCTGAAATTTCGTTGTGTGGACATCGTGTATTCTCGAACACGACGCTCTTACACAGATGCGCCTGCGACGGGGCGAGGAGGCGGAATCTATAAAAGTGTCAATCAGTTCCTGATATCCATATACGTAATACTGACTTAACAAGGCTCATTACGACTTACGCGCGCCGCTGCAGTTCCCAATCATAATAATCTGGTTCGACATGGTAGAATCGGCTGCTGTGACGTATGTCGAGGGTCTTGCAGCCTTTCTCAACCTTTGTTGCACGAAAAAAATTTGGAGTGTCGGTTCATGTCAATCGCGATTCGAACTATATCGAGCTTGCGTCGCGCCATCCAACGAAGAAAGGAAACATACCTACCCCCTTGACGCCTTCAGGCGCGTCCTCGGGCAGCGTTTCTGCGGCAGCTTTACGCTTGAAATGGAGGATATAGCACTCCTTAATCTCTGGTAATGCGTAGATTTGGGATATGGTTTCGGCGAGGAGTTGAAGGTCGGAGTGGACAAGGTCGTTGGCCATGATCCTTTGTTGCGAACAGGGGAAAAAGATGATTGTTCGTAAATGGTGACACGTGATATTAGCAGTCGGTCACGAATTTGGAGAAAAGATAAAAACTCAAGTTTATTTGTGAATTAGTTTCTTGGGTTGGGTTTTTATTTGCGTCGTTGTTTTGAGCTAGAATTTTACTATACAAGCTGGGAGTAACGCGAATTCGAAAGAATAAAATAAGGATGTACTAAATTGTTTTCCCACAGGATTTTGGTCTGTAAAGCTAAAAACGACTTGATAAGTTCCGGCTTCGATATGAATACAAACTCGTCTCATGACCTAGCCATCACTCCCTTTCCCCATTTCCGCATTAATCCCCTCCTTTGTTCATGACGACGCTCGTCCCCATTAACCGTGTATTCCTTCCACCAAATCCATCGCCGCATCCGCTGCCACGCCTGATTGAACAGCCGCTCCCAGTAACTGGCCGTGAAAATGACGATCATGGCCGCCAAGACACAGGCACAAATCTTCCAGAAGTAGACAACGTCCTGTTCCAGTGCAGGAAAGTTTTTAAAGTTCATGCCATAAACTGGGAGATGAGGGGTGTGAGATATGTGAAGGAAGGGGATCGCGTGAGATGATGACCATTAAAATATTGCTTCTGACAGGAATTCGATCATTTGGTACTTACCGCCGGCCAAGAACGTAATTGGAAGGAAAACAATACTAATAATCGAGAGTTTTCTCATTGACTCGTTTGTTTCGTAAGCAATTGTATTGAAGACCTGAAAGAAAATATACCAAGGTTTTTTTTTTATTAGTGTCCATAAATTAATAATTAATACATTTCTCAATCCTAACCCCATTAGCAGTTATATGAGATCTGTGGAAACGATTCTAGTCACTCACCATGTTAATCAGATTATCCGACACGGCGATCATCATATCCAAATTCTCCACAGTGGTAGTACAGTGATCAAGCACGTCACCAAAATAAGTGCGTGCTAGTAAACTGACTGGGTTGCTCTCGTCGTGGTCGTGGTCGTGGAGCGTGTGGATCAGGTTTTGGATGGGAGCCAGAGTGCGTTTGAGGAGGGTAAGCTCGCCGGTGATGAGATGGAGTTCTAGAAAAATTGGCAAGGTTTCCCAAAGGTCAGAGGCGATGAATGGGAATTTATACACGCAAAAAAATGAAATGAAATGAAATGAAATAAAAAGAGTGGAAAGCGTTAAGTCGCAATTAAGAATATTCGAACCTCTAGTATAACTCATCTGAGGTCCGATCAGGATTTTTTCCTCAAGCTCGGCGATCTGCTGGCGATAGCTGTCGGCGATGGGCAGCGTGTGATCGACGATCGCGTCCAGGACACATTGCATTAGCAGTGATACATCCATCGAAGATCTGAGAAGGGTCTTGGGCAGGCGAAGTCGCTGCTCCACAGGTACGGTCACGGGGCGGCCCGAGTGCTGAAAGAAGGTGATAAGTGTGTTGGCTGAACAAGAAGATAGACGGGGTTGAATGAGTCGATGGATGGGTATTACAACACATAACCCGTTCCCGTAGTCGTGCATCCGCGGGACCTTCCTCGACGGCCTCAACGGCCATTTCGTCTGCGGCGCTAAACCCCACCAAGATCCATATTCCCGTCAAGGCCTTCGAGAAATTGCTTGCTCGCATTCGAGAAAGACGAAGTGCTTTGAGAGCTTCCTTGTAGTTCTCCTCACATGGGTACTTTACATTCTCCTTCACCCTTATACTCTCTTTTCTCTGTGTAGCCGAATAACCTTGCCCGTTGCACCTGACTCACCATGATTCTCCTCATTCACCATGAACAAGAATGTCTGCTCCAGCGCGACATGCACCCCGTTCTTGCGGAACTTCTTCATCGCCTTGTAATACTTTGAGTTTGTGTACCCCTGATTCGGCGCACTCGACGGCAATTGCGAGAACAAGGGAGGTGGCTCGACGAGCGGATCGGCCATGGCAACCGAAAGCGGTGTATTCTCGTTATCGGGTTTGAAAGTATGGAGGATCAAGGAGATGAAGATGTGATTGGTGTAGTAGTCGACTTTGGTGCCTGTGATGATTTGAAGATGAAGCAAGAAGGTATGTGCGCACGATAAATGAGTTGCTAAGTGATACTGAGCGCGGTACTTATAGAGTTTCCTATTTTCAGGTTAATTAAGAACAAAGTGACCATCATCATATACTCACGTTGTGGGATATGAAAAAGATCCTCCACCGCCAAGGGATGGAGATCTGTATCATACTGGGAGATTAGCAATACATAATATTTCATACCGTCTAACCGGAGCTGGAGCAGATTCGCTTCAAATGACATGAACCCACCATAATGCATCGCGAGTGGCTTGATCACGTCCCAGGATAGTCCGTCGACGTTGATCCACCGGATCTTGGACCACGGAGGTCGCTTGCGTGCCAAGAACGAGGGAAGAGAATTATTGGTCACATCGTTATTTATTTGAATGCGTTCTGTAAAATGAATTGGTCAGTAGATTGGCGTAATTTTTTAATTTCAATACCACAAAGACAAAGTTTCTGGCATTGGTTTGAAATTAGCAATGAAAACATTTCAAGACAGAAGAAGCATCTACCTTGACTGTAATCTATAATCGTTATATCGCATCTGCACTGTGTAACGGAATGAAACGTTTTTTAACTTGAGGGTTTACTAACGATAGTAATAAAACAAAGAATAGTTTGTCCTAGTAGCGCCCATTGCCCTAGTCGCGTCTATCGTTCATCAATTCTTCCCCGAGAATTTAGTGACGATGTCATGACTATTAAGAAACATCTTCAACGTACCACAATTGACTCGAATCTCCCATCCAGCGACGACATATCGATCCCCTGTTCATCGCCTGGCGACCAGTCAAATCCAAATTCGGCTTGAAACAGAAATAAATACGAGTGAATTGAGTACGGCTTGTGATTGATACAAAGACCTTTTACGTCGATTTTTGTTTCAGAAATTGAATTTTCAAAGAAATTGACTGAACAACTTACGAGTTAAACTAGAGAGACGATTAATATTGATGACGCGTTTCGCCGCGAATTGGAAGCGGCTCTTGGGGGATTCTGTATCTGGTAAGGTTCACGTATTGCGGAGGTATGTGGGGGAGGGGAGTTGCAAGACGCGTTAGTGGGGAGAGAACAAAGATTATAAATATATCGTTTCTCTCGGAAAGATTTTTAAAATTTACAGGATTGTGGCCGCGTATTCGCGGAGGACCGATTCTTGAGAAGAGAACTTCTCGGGGAAGGCTCATTATCAGTTTCGTACTGCTGCACGACAATTTCCGGTGCGGACAGAGGTGTGGATGGAGGTGTGGACATGGCGTAAATCGAAGAGAGTGTGTAGGAAGGAAAGCGACAAAAGGATAATTAATGGATTAGCAGATCCAAGTTGTGACGACACCTTCGCGTCAGACACGCCGCCATTTTACGCCCACTTTGGTATGCAATTCATATGGCAGCATGATTCATCGTAATATACGTAGATACTCTGATAGCCAACTAATAATGGACTACCAGGCTTGATATATATTATCACACGCTTCGGAAGCGTAAGAGAATAATAAGACCCCCGAGTGGCGTCTCATCCGCGAATGTGAAAAAAAAAAAAAGAAAAAAAAAGAGAAGCTCAGAATAATTCCTGAAACACTTGTATATAAAATGCGTGCAAAAGCAAGCAAGCAAGCAGGCAAACGAAGCAAATAAAGAGAGCTCGGGAACGCAAGCTCTTAACTCCCGAAATGCATACTTGCAAAA
>RBNK01002656.1:0-10343 GCA_003990785.1 Endogone sp. FLAS-F59071 | reverse complement strand
CCTCCCCTCAGGCCCCCCCCATCCCCCCCCTCAACAACCTCAGTGGCACCGCCGAGGCTATTCGCCTGGTCAAACGGTTGTTCCGCTCCACCAATCGACCTACTGTAAACTCCCGCTCCCCCTCCCTTTCCGCCCCTGACGATACTGTTCTCTTCTTCCGGGAAGTGTTCGATCAACCTTCCCTGTCTCTCCTTCCCCTCCCACCCCTCCCTACTCCTTCCCCCACCAAAACTGCCACCTTGGCAAACCAGGTGTTCTCCTCTGAGGCTATTCTTTTAGCCATCTCCCTAGAAGTCCTTAGTAAGTACTTGGACTATCTGGGGCTGTTAGAAGAAAAAATGTATTCTGGCAAGTATGTCTTTTAGATATGCGAGACTGTCAAAGTCTGGGAAGATCCTATGCTTGAGAGTACCGCCTTGAGAGTCCCTTCGGGGTGTGAAGTCAGCCAGCTTCGAGCGAAAGCACATCTTAGCATCTCCAGTAATTGGGGGGGTATGGTAATAAGCTCTCTTATGCTGGTAACAGCAAGGGATTATCACAGAGCCAAGGCCTAAAGCTTGTCTTAGCCCCTCAAATGGATAGACTCGCCATAGCTACAGTGTAATGAGTAGATGTCGGTCAGCCTTAGTGCCTGTGAGGTTCTTAAGAGTGATATTCCTCTCTCCCTCTCTCGGTATAGTCTGATACAAAGGAGACCTAGTTGCCTGTTTACCTATCAACAGGTCACTTAGTTGGGGGTAGCAGCCCTTCTGAGCTTCGCAGCATAGGTTGGTAACCTTTGGGGACTTTGCGTACTCGACTTGCTCTGAGATTGGTGGGATCTCAGAGCTGGTTCTACATCTTAGTCCTACGGTCCTGCGTGCCTAACTATCAACGAGTAGGTCTTGGCTTAAGGTGTACTCTATCCAGTACAGTAATGTATGTCTGTGTAATCTCAAAGTTCCCTTAGATCCCCTGCCCAAAACCTACACCCTTTAGTGGGTGGCTTCTTGACTAGCATGACTATGATTATCTATCTGAGTGGCCTGTTGCGAACTGAGAGACCCCATTATCTGAGCAAGGGGGAGCCACGGCCCGAGGTTTACAACATACGTAAAGCACAACTTTGCCTAGTGGACTAGTACTCTGCTCCTTCCAGTGGCAGGGCCTATAGGTCCGTGACTTAGGAACTTAGTGTCTCTAAAGGCATATGGGGCTCATACGGGACGGTACAATGGCTTTCTCCCTAAAAGGTGAATAGCACCCCCCCCGGATACTATATTTGCATGTATAGAGCTACGCTACGGTTACCAAGGGAAATAGCTTTGAATAATCCCGGGAATGACAACTGGTAACGTGTTCATCACTGGGTACAGGGAACAGTCCTACTCTGCATGCCCCCTTAGGTAAAGAAGTCCGAAGTCATAGAAAGTGAATAAGCTTCAAACTGGCTAAAGTGCCTTCCCAAGCTACCCCCTTTCCTGCACTGGCGGCGAGGATGGTATTCATATCAAAATTATCCACTGCCTCACCTCCTACCTCTCCCCCCCCCTCCTCCGCCTCCTCTCCCACCTCTTTAGAATGTGTTGCTTTCTCGGAGTCTCCCCCGAAGCATGGCGACGCTCGATCATCTCTCTGATCCCGAAGGGTGGTGGGAGCACAATCGACCGCTTCCGACCCATTGCTCTCACCAACATGTTCTGAAGATTATATGAGCGATGCATCCTGACCTACATCTCTAACTCCCGGCTCACTATCATGAATGGCACCCAGGCTGGCTTCCGCTCTAGCTTCTCGACCCTCACCCATGCCACCCTCCTTCATGAACACTTTGCCGCAGGAAAGCGTGATGCCATCTTCTTAGACCTCCAGCACACCTACGATACTGTCCCCCTTTCCAAGACTGTCGAATGCCTCCTCCACAAAGGTGCTCCGGCCGGACTTCTCCAATGCATCATCTCTCTCTTCTCCGATTGCTCCTCCCGTGTCATAGTCAATGGTATTCCGACGGACCCCATCCCCCTCGAACGAGGCCTCATGTAGGGCTCTCTGCTCTCCCCTTGGCTCTTTGATGTCTTCATCAACGACTTTGTCATCTCCTTCAATGAAGCCTTTCCCTTAGATGGCCCCGTCTGTGCTATAGACCCGAACCCCCAGAAGAAGGGTCTCTTCTTTGTCGACGACATCATCCTCATCCCCTCCTACCCTTCTGAAGCCCAACCAATGATCGACTTCTGTGATGCCTGGTTCCTCATGAATGGCCTTCACATGAACGCCGCCAAATGTGGACACGTTGGCCCCCACCCTCTCCCCCTCCTTACAATGTCCCAACCCATCCCCCACACCCTCTCCTACAAATATCTCGGCATTCCTTATACCCCCCAAGGGTTCGACTTCCCCTCCCTCCTCGCCGACGGCACTAAAAAAGCGTCTACCACCCTTGCCCACCTTCAGGATATTAGCGAGTCCTGGCCCCTGACCACTCGCCATATCATCTTTAAGACCTTCATCTGCCCCCTGTTCAAATACGGCCTCCCCCTTGCCCACCTTATTATCCGGGATGACGCCTGGACTGCCGCCTGCGCTCCCCTCCAAGCGGTCTATAACAACGCTACTGCTTAGTGTCTCGGTATGTCCCTCCCCAAAAACCGAGCCAACGTCGGACAATCTGTCCTTGGCCTACCTTCGCTCCACCTCTACGTAGCCTCCCTCGGCTGCCGCTTCAACCTCCACCTCACTGCTGCCGCTAAAACCAACAACCCCCTCCCTAAGCTCATCGAATACCACCACTTCTGACCTACCAACAGAGATGTCTCCATTCTCCACCAGTTCGAAAAGGTAGACCTATAGCAGGAATTCCTCTGCACCCCACCACCGCGCTCTAAGAAAAAGAAGCCCCCCGACTAAGAGGCCCACCTCTACACTTTCCTCTGCAACCGTGTAAGGGACGAATGGCATGAAGGCTCAGCCCTTACCCGAATGATTACACCCCCCGCCCGAGGAAAGGCTACCTGGGGTCCTGACTTCTCCCTTACCATCCGCGACCCCTTCACCCGAAAACGTGCTGTCACCTGGCGCCTCGGTCTCTACAGCTGGGAAAAACTCTGCTCCGCCTGCCAGAAACCTTTTTCTTGCACCCACATCCACTCCTGCGACCTCCTCGAAGGCGCCCCAGCTGACGGCCTCACCTGCTCAACCCACCTTGAAATGGACCTCTTCATCTCGGAACACCCCGAGTACCTGTTAGACCTTACATTCTTCAACTGCCTAGACCTCTGGCTTTGCCGGCGAGATGACTCCATCTCTGCCACTTTCGATGCCCTCGACCTCCTCCCTATGTGCTCGAAAACACCCCGACCTCCCCTTAACGATGCTTAAACTTCCCCTCCCTCCTCTTCTATTTCTTTTCTCTGAGGTAATCCTTATAGTAGTGTATAAGGTGGTGTACTCCCTGTTCACATTTTCGCCGTCATACTGAGTTTCCTCCAAGTTGTTGTATACCTCGCCCCCCCCTATACATTGTTTTCTTTTCCTCTCGTTTTCTTTTTTCTCTGTACGTGCGTTCTCGCACTTGTAGTTTTTTATCTCTTATTTTTCCTCTTTCATGTACGCTCGCGATTGATAGTTATGACATCAATAAAAGATACTTGATCCCTAACCCTAACTCTGATGGCATAGATATCGGCCTACACAGATCTGTGTGCACCCTTCCGATAGGCTCCATCGATCGATTTTTCGCGTGTCCGAATGGCTTGCGGTGCAACTTTGCATGTTCACACATGGCGCATATTTCGATTTGTCCAGTCGACAGCCACACATCTCCAAGCCCTATGACAAATTTGTTGATTGATTGCAGAGTGTTTCGGCCCAGATGGCCTAGTTGGTGATACTATAATATATAGTTATCGATCTTGGAATTGGTGATGTTTGCAATCTTGGAATTGGCGATGTTTGCTTCTAGCTCTGGTGATGTTGATAAATGAAATAGATCACCATTAGCTTGTTCGATTTTAATTTTTTCGTAATCCACGCCGATTTTAATTACTGATCCGTCGCTCTTGAAGGTTATATCATTTCCGTCATGTGTCAATGCCCGCACAGATATTAAATTTCTGGTGATCTCCGGTATATATAAGACGTCCTGTAATTTCAGCTCGTCGTCGAGCTCAATTGTCCCAACGTGCGTCACGTATAATTTCTCATTCCCTACATACATGACCAAGCTGTCATGCTCAGCCACCATCTTGAAAAGCTCTAATTGGTTGAACATATGTTGCGTGGCGCCTAAATCGATGATAGTGCCAATCACCAGATTTGCTTCGGCTCTCGGTTTAGCCTTTTCTTTTTCTGTTTTTATCCAATCGTTGAATTTGTTGCATTGAAATATACTATGTTCTCCCTCACAGACGTAACATTTCCGAGGGTGTCCCCAAAAATTCCTGCCTTGATTGGCTCCGCGATTGCCGCCTTAGTTGCCTCTGTCATTATGACCTTCTCGATTATTTCCATTATCGTTATTATAGCCTTGGCTTTGTCTGGCGCTTCCGCCTTGGTTGTCGCGACTGCCGCCTCAGTAGCCACCTTAGCTGCTGCCTCAGTATCTACCTCGGTCGCCACCTCGGTAGCCACCTTGGTCTGTTGTGTGGGCTTTGTCGCGCCTTTGTTTATTATCTGGGTCGAACCTGATGCATGCGAGTTGTAAAGCCTCTAGCATTGTCGGCATATTCTCCTACGTAAGTATTAATTCCCAGTACCTAGGGCTTAGACCCCAGAGATATTGCGGTATAGCTTCTGTGTCGGTCATATCTTTGATTTGCGCCATAATTCGGTTGAATGCATCATTATAATCTTCGATCGATCCTTTTTACTTCATCATCGCAAGCTTATCGCGCATTCGTAATAATTATTCCATTGGTGCGTATTTTTGCGTCATAGCCTCTTTAAGCTCATCCCATGAATCAAATTCTCCCGATGTATTCACGTGCCTCCATAACCACATTCTAGCATTGCCTATAATCTTACTGATCGCTGCATTGACTTTCTCCTTTTGTATTAATAGATTGGCACTGGTGATAAATTGCTCTATGGCATCAAAGTAATCAAACAATCTGGGTGCTCCACCTAATTCATCAAATTTGTTAATCGATCTCAAGTACTTCTTCGCCAGATCATTAAGCTTTGTTGATGTTGTTGGTAATGGTGATGGTCATAGTGTATTGCCTTCTATAGCTGCGTTCTGATTGGTTGGCGTGCTAGGTGATGTGATTGTTTTGTCGATTTTTGCCATCAATTTGCCCATTAGGGTTGCCAGCATGTCTAATTTATCTTCCTGATTTCTGATCGTTGTAGCCATCTGTTCCTGTCGATCGAGGCTAAATGCAATATTGCTCTGATGGTTGCTATCTCATCCTTCGTCATCATCAAGAGTTTGATATCTGTTGTCTGTTTTTGATTTAGACCGCAATCTTGATGATCTTGTTGCTGATGACAATGATGCATATAGATTGTCCATTTCGTCATATCGCGTCATTGAATGCTATGTCGTTACGTATTTATCACGTTGCTTTATCGTGGTGTCGTTTGTCACATTGTTTATCGCGTTGTTTGATGCATTGTTTACAATTTTAAATAAACACTTACAGTAATCGCAGTTGTAATTACGTAGATGATTGCATAGATCTCAGGTTGTCGAGCTGCAATTCGAGCGGCTCAGGGCTCATAACCTGTTGTAATTTGATCTTCGAATGTGTGTTTTAGAGTAAAAGAGTACACTAGCTAATGAAGCCAATATGTGTGTATTTATTAATACTAATTTATGATTGGTCAATACAAAACAAAGATCGTCTAAGCTACGATCAAGTGACGTAACAATCGATCATTGATGGGAGAGATATAATAAGCTACTAATTTCAACATTTCACTATGGGAGCAAATGTTTCATCGTAATCAATTCCTTACTGTTATAAATATCCCTTGGTAACTAATCTTACCTTATATCTGGCAACCGATCCATCAGTATTGAGTTTCTTTTTAAATACCCATCTGCATCTAATTGGCTTGTGTCCCACAGGTACCTCAGTACAATTGTCCACGTGTTATTATTCTTAAGTGATTTAAGCTCTTGATTGATCACTTCCTTCCAAAGCTTTGTATCAGGCAGAGAAATTGCCTCCTTGTAGGTTATTGGATCATTGGTTGATTCAATTAAATTAGCTTCTAGCATGTGATCTTGCTAAATTTGTAGAGCTTCAGTATCTATCAATTGTTTGATTGGCTCTCAGGTGTTGTCATCATCATCATAGCTTAGCCATTTAATCAGATATTGCCTTTTTCATCAATCTTGCATTCTCCGATGATCGCTTCGATAACATATTCTTGATCTTCTAGGTTAACGATTGTTGGGGATTTTAATATAATAGATTTATCAAATGTGATGTTGCGGCTGATCTCTATCTTCCTATTGGTTAGATCCCAGAGCCTATATGCCTTCTTTTCATCATGATAGCCAATCATTTTAAGCTTTTTGGATCGGGGTGCCAGTTTTGATCTTTTTCCTTTATGAATATGCATATATGTATCAGCCCATATGATGCAAAAGTTACTGATATCAGGCTTGTGACCATGCCATAATTCAAATGGTAAAGCACTCTCCTTATTGGCTAGTGTTAGCAATTGGTTGTGTAAATATGTAGCACTTGCGGCAAGTTCGGCCTAAAGTTCATCAGGTATGCCGGTAGTGATTTTAACAGCCCGGATTGACTCTATAAATATCCAGTTATATCATTCGGCGATACCATTTTGTTGCGGCGTGTTCGGTGTCATCATTTCATGATGAGTTCTGTTTTTGATTAAAAATTCGCACATCTTGGTGTTTATATACTCTCCCCCTCCATTGGACCAGAGAATCTTCAGTTTTCAGCCTAATTGCATTTCGGCGAATACCTTGAATGTCCGGAATCGATCAAATATATCACTTTTGTTATCAATAAAATATATTGTGATGTAGTGAGTGACATTATTGATGAATATTAATATATATTTCGCTCCATTGACTGATGGCGTGGGCATCAGCCCGCACAGATCTGAGTGCACTCGTATTCATACCCGGTACATATTTCGATTTATCCGGTTGACAGCCACACATCTCTAAGCTTTGTGACAAATTTGTTAATTGATTGCAAAGTATTTCGGCCTGGATGGCCTAGCCGGTGATGCCATAATATATAGTCATCAATCTTGGAATCAGTGATGTTTGCTTCTAGCTCTAGCTCTGGTGATGTTGATAAATGAAATAGGTTACCATCAGCTTGTCTGATTTTAATTTCTTCATGATCTACACCGATTTTAATTACTGATCTGTCGCTTTTGAAGGTTATGTCATTTCCATCACATATCAATGCCTGCACAGATATTAAATTTCTGGTGATTTCCGGTACATATAAAACATCTCGTAATTTCAGCTCGTCATCGAGCTCAATTGTCCCAACGTGTGTTGTGTATAGTTTCTCGTTCCCTACACACATAACCAAGCCATCGTACTCAGCCACTGTCTCGAAAATCTCCAATTAGTTGAACATATATTGCATGGCACCTGAATCTATGATAGCGCCAATTGCCAGATTTGCTTCAGCTTTTGGTTTAGCCTTTTCTTTTTCTGTTTTTACCCAATTGTTGAATTTGTTGCATTGAAATATTCCATGTTCTCCCTTACAAACGTAGCATTTCCGAGGGTGTCCCCAAAAATTCCTGCCTCGATGGGCTCCGCAATTGCCACCTCGGTTGCCTCTGTCATTATGATGACCTTCTTGGTTGTTTCCATTATTATTGTTATAGCCTCGGCTTCGTCCAGTGCTTCCGCCTCGGTTACTGTGACCACTGCCTTGGTAGCCACCTTGGTAGCTGCCTTGGTCTGTTACGTGGGCTTTGTTGCGCCTCTGCTTGTTATCCAGGTCGAACCTGATGCATGCGAGTTGTAAAGCCTCCAGCGTTGTCGGCATATTCTCCCATGCAAGTATTAATTCCCAGTACCTGAGGCTTAGACCCCAGAGATATTACGGTATAGCTTCTGTGTCGGTCATATCTTTGATTTGCGCCATAATCCGGTTGAATACATCATTATAATCTTCGATCAATCCTTTTTACTTCATCATTGCAAGCTTATCGCGCATTTATAACAATTGTTCCATTGGTGCGTATTTTTGCATCATAGCCTCTTTAAGCTTATTCCACAAATCAAATTCTCCCAATGTGTTCACGTACCTCCGTAACCACATTCTAGCATTGCCTGTAATTTTACTGATCACTGCGTTAACTTCCTCCTTTTGTACTGATAGATTGGCGCTGGTGATAAATTGCTCTACAGCATCAAAGTAATCAAACAATCTGGGTGTGCCTCCTGACCCATCAAATTTATTGATCGATCTCAGGTACTCCTTCGCCAGATCATTAAGCTTTGTTGATGTTGTTGGTGATAGTGATGGTGATTGTCTTTGTGGCATGTTGCCTTCTGTAGCTGCGTTCTGATTGGTTGGTACACTGGGTGATGCGTTTGTTTTGTCGATTTTTGCCATCAATTCACCCAATAGGGTTGTCAGCATGTCTAATTTATCTTCCTGATTTCTGATCATTGTATCCATCTGTTCCTGTCGATCGAGGCTAAATCCTATATTACTCTGATGGTTGCCATCCAATCCTTCGTCATCATTATCAGGGGGTTGATATCTGTTATCTGTTTTTGATTTAGACTGTAATCTTATCGATCTTGTTACTGATGACAATGATGTGTATAGATTGTCCATTTCGTTGTATCGCGTCATTGAATGCTATGTTATTAGGTGTTATTTATCGCATTGCTTTATTGTGGTGTTGTTTGTCACGTTGTTTATTGCATTGTTTGATGCATTATTTACAATGTTAAATAAATACTTACTGTAATCGCAGTTGTAATTGCTATGATTGTGTAGATCTCAAGTTGTCGAGCTGTAATTTGAGTGGCTCGGGGCTCATAACCTATTGAAATTTGATCTTCGAATATGTGTTTGGAGTAAAGAGCACACTGGCTTATGAAGCCAATATGTATGTATCTATTAATGCTAAAATATGATTGGTCGATACAAACAAAAATTGTCTAAGCCACAATTGAGTGACGTAACAATCGATCATTGATAGAAGAGAGAGATATAATAAGCTAATAATTTCAACATAACTAGTATCTGTACTCATAGACTGTTCTCAGGCTATTTGCAGGCTATTCTAGCTAGTTCATGGTTTATGATATTGTTCTAGAGGTGTTCGTAGTTTGTAATATTATTCTAGTAGAGTTCTAAGGTAGTTTGTAGCTGTTCACCAATAATTGTTTATAGTTTATAACTAGCATTTATATCTATGGCTAATTTGTTCATAGCTCTTAGTAAAATAGTTCACAGCTTTTAGTAAAATAGTTTATAGATTAATTAATCATTTTTCTGATGTAAGCCATTCATGAATATCATTTCTTGTATGACAGGGCTGGTTTCTTCATAAAGTTACATGTACTGATTGATAGTAATAACTCAATCCTCCAGGTACTAGTTAATTGACATCTACATATTGAATAGTTGCTCCTTAATCAATTCTTATTTCTGTTTGGTAAAATATTTCTCTTCTAACCAGGTTCTAGTGATGTCCTAATGAGCAATAGCTAATTGTACAGGTGTAGCTCCATTTCTAGCTACTGCAGTGGCTGCAAGGAGCAACTCTTCTAGTCTAGTAGCTGCTGCATCTGTTAAGGCTAGGTAATATGTTTCTCTTGTGGGTCTTCTAAGTGTTGTAATTATTAGCTTATTATATCTCTTCTATCAATGATCGATGCATCAACGATCGATCATACGTCACTCAATTGTGGCTGAGACGATCTTTGTTTATATCGACTAATCATAATTTAGCATTAATAAATACACGCATATTGGCTTCATTAGCCAGTGCGCTCTTTACTCCAAACACATACATTCGAAGATCAAATTTCAACAGGTTATGAGCCCCAAGCCGCTCGAATTGCAGCTCGACAACCTGAGATCTACGCAATCATCTACGCAATTATAACTGCGATTACTGTAAGTGTTTATTTAAAATCGTAAACAATGCGTCAAACAAAGTGATAAACAACGCGACAAACGACACCGTGATAAAGCAACGCGATAAACAACACGTAACGACATAGCATTCAATGACGCGACACGACGAAATGGACAATCTATACGCATCATCGTCATCAGCAACAAGATCGACAAGATTGCGGTCTAAATCAAAAACAGACAACAGACATCAAACCCTTGACGACGACGACGGATTGGATAGCAACCATCAGAGCAATATCGCATTTAGCC
>RBNK01002655.1:0-10350 GCA_003990785.1 Endogone sp. FLAS-F59071 | reverse complement strand
AAAAAAAAAAAGAAAAAAAAAAAGAAAAAAAAAATTCAATCATCCCGCTCGACTTTCGACACTAACCTTCAATGTCCTCAAACTCTCCGCCAACTCCTCCTGCAGTTGCACATCGATGGGTTGCTTCTTGACCACCTGCTTGGCTAGCCTCGCCCCTTGCTCACGCTCTCTTTTCTCTCTCCTCTCGGTCCTCTTCCTTGCCTCCTCTGTCTTCTCCTCTACTGTTGCCTCCAACGTCTTCTTAATCTCTTCCACTTGCCCTAGCTCTTTCCTAATCGCCTTATCACGCCGCCGCTTCTCTTCCTCCCGCTGCCGCTCGGCCGCTCGCAACTGCCGATTCCGCTCCGTTCGCGTCTTGCGCGCCTCCTTGGCCGCGGCGCGCTCGGTCATGTTTCCCTCCTCTTCTTCTCCGGTTTCCTCGTCATCGTCTTTTTCCTGACCCTCTACGATGTTTTCGGCTTCCCTGGCCCGTTTCTCGGTCGCCTCCCTCGCCTCCCTCGCCCGCACCCTCGCTAGTTCGTCTTCATGTGCCTGCCGCAGTAACGCCTGGTGGTCCTGCATCGTGGGATTGTACGACGCGCCGGGAGGGGGGATTTTGACAGCCGGATGATGGAGAAGGGGCTTGGGTTTCAGACTGATTGTAGGCGGAGGCTTTAATTTGTTTTTGATGGTATAGCGGGAAAAGGTTAAATGCGTGTATGTTGTAAAAGACTTGGTGCGAACGAAACGTACCTTGACTTTGATTTTCTTGACGGGCCGAAGGAAATCGTTATCGTCAATTTTTTCTTCTTGAGCTGTGTGAGCGGGCGAGATTAGATTAGAACCACTTTTGTTCCACGCATACTTTACATACACATAGGCCCAAACACACTGTACTATGCGCGCGCACACAAATCCAAGAAAAAGATGACTCACTCTCTCCCCAAACGTCGTATGTTCCGCTCTTCTTTACAGCTTCCGTAATCCCCCTATCTCTCGTTACCCCCGTCGGCTCGCCTATGACGTCGCGTTTCCGTCTCACGAGCTCTTCGAGTTTACGTTTAGTGTATTTGGACACCTTGGCGACGCTGTCGCTCTTTCCGGCTGTCGCCGGCTTCAGAGAGCCCGGTCTGGATGCGACGGCAGGGATGGCGGTTCGTTCGGCGAGGATCTCATCCATGCGGAGGGGCTTGTTCTTGGCGAGTGCTCTTTTAACTGTGTGGTTGTAAGAAGAGAATGATAAGTGCGAGGCGGGCGTGTGGGAGGCGGAAAGAAGAAGGATGGATACCTTTGGCATCGCCCTGGGTATCGATCATAAAGAGGCTCTCGTTGCTCCTCTCGCTGAGTTTGCCTCTAGAGATGGGAATAAAGGCGATGAACGGCTCGTCAGTCGTGTTTTTTTTTTTTTTTTTTTTTTTTTTTCCCTCAGCAAGAGGGTAGGTATATATTTATATGCACCTACCCTAGACGCTCCTCGGCCTTCTTCTCCTCAATGTCCTCTTCAAGGTCTGTAATGTCGACGTTTTTGCGCCATGCCTTCTTTCCTTTGCGGCTGGGCTGAGATTTCTTCTTTTGTGGAGATTGTGCAGCAGCCATGGTGAGCGAGGTCGAGGTCGAGGAACAAAGCCACCGAAAAAGAAATTCACAATATCCTCATATATATATGGTTAAGCTAACTGTGATCGTTTTTCCTGTTCGTGCGTGACGTTCAAAAAGATATAATAGTATAGTAGTATAAGCAGCTTTTTTTTTTTTTTTTTTTTTTTTTTCCTTTTTTTTTTTCTTTTTTTTTTTTTTTTTTTTTTTTTCACCATCGTGTTCTCCTGCTTTGACGTCAGTTCGTTTAACTTGTCGTTCCCCGAGTTTTTGTTGATATCGGATGGTTGAACATTCCACAAACAAGGGTGTTGGGAGATGGATGATGGATGTCTTACGTGACGGCTTTGTCTCAAAAAATAGAAAAATGTGAACACGCCACCCCAAGGCCTTTTTCACCGTCTTGGAGCCCTCTCTTCAATTGATATTCTAAGCAACTCTAGCCACCATGCTGGTGCTCCCTGGCGCCCCCGCCCTCTCCGACTTCAAACAGGCCAGCCTGCTCAAGAACCTACAGGCCACCGTCCCCACCATATCCAACGTCACTGCCCTCTACGTTCACTTTATCCAACCTCGCGACGCCAACGCCGACCAGCGTCTGCAGGATCCTGCCTCTTACGAGCGTGCTATCCTCGATAGCCTGCTGCAATATGGCTCTCAAAATGCCCAAACCTCCGCCGAGTCCGCCAAGACTATTGAAACTGTTCTTACTTCTCCTTCGTCTTCTGCGACTCTCCTCGCCAATGGCCACACCTTCCTGCTCGTGATACCCCGTCCTGGCACCATATCCCCTTGGTCTTCCAAGGCCACCAACATCGCCCACATTTGTAACCTCGAAACCCATGTCTCCCGCATCGAGCGCGGCGTCGCCTACCTCATCTCCAGGCCCTACTCCCTCCCCCTGACGGAATCGGAACTCGACAGCTTCTCTCACCTCCTTCACGATCGTATGACACAATCTATCCTCTCTTCTGTTCCGGACCCCTCTGTACTCTTCAAGAGCGGCGATCCAGCTTTGCTCACTCACGTTGACCTCCTCAGCTCCAATAACGACCCCTCCGCCGCGCGCGATCGCCTCCTCCGCGCCAACAAGGATCTTGGCCTCGCACTAGCAGAAGACGAGATTGACTATCTGGTCGTTGCCTTTGCGGGGGAGGGCGGGCTGGCGCGCAACCCAACGGACGTGGAGCTATTTATGTTTGCACAAGTCAACTCGGAGCATTGCCGGCACAAGATATTCGGGGCCGACTGGACCATCGATGGAGAGAAAAGGGACGAGTCCTTGTTTGGCATGATCAAAAACACGCACAAGCTAAATCCAAAATACACGTTGTCGGCGTACTCGGATAACGCAGCCGTGCTCGAAGGGTTCGAAGCCACGAGGTTCGCGCCAGACACAGCCAGTGGGAATCGGTACGAGCTGTTTGATGAGGACGTGCATATAGTAGCGAAGGTCTGTCTCTTCTTTATTTAATTTGATGTCGTCCACTTTTATTAAAACAATAGTCACCATTGATGCTTACCACATTTCTATCTAACCAACGACTCTAGGTGGAAACTCACAACCATCCCACCGCTGTCTCCCCTTTCCCTGGAGCCGCCACCGGCTCCGGTGGCGAGATCCGTGACGAGGGCGCTGTTGGCCAGGGCTCCAAACCCAAGGCTGGTCTCGTGGGCTTTTCGGTCTCGAATCTCTTAATTCCGGGCAATATTCGTCCCTGGGAAACGGATCACGGCAAACCCTCGCACGTGGCCTCAGCCCTCGATATCATGCTCGAGGCTCCCCTGGGTGGCGCTGCCTTCAATAACGAGTTCGGCCGTCCTGCCATCACAGGATATTTCCGTTCGTTTGCCGAGGAGGTCCCCGCGGCCGACAAGGGGAACGAGGTTCGAGGGTACCACAAGCCGATCATGATTGCAGGCGGAATGGGAACCATTCGCCCGGCACATGTGTTCAAGAAACAAATTGTCCCTGAGGCACGGCTGATCGTGCTAGGTGGGCCGTCGATGCTGATCGGACTAGGCGGCGGAGCGGCAAGCTCAATGGCATCGGGTCAGAGCAGCGCGGCGCTCGACTTCGCGTCCGTGCAGCGCGACAACCCAGAGATGCAGCGGCGGTGTCAGCAGGTGATCGATGCGTGTGCTGCGATGGGCGAGCGAAATCCCATTCAATCAGTGCATGACGTCGGTGCGGGGGGATTGTCTAACGCACTACCAGAGATTGTGCATGACAGTGGTCTGGGAGCCCGAATCGAGCTACGTGACGTGCCGAGCGCTGACCCGCGCATGTCCCCCATGGAGATCTGGTGCAATGAGTCGCAAGAGCGGTATGTCCTCGCTGTTGGGTTCGATCGGCTTGCAGAGTTTGAAGCCATCTGCACACGCGAGCGATGCCCCTACGCCGTTGTCGGCACTGCTACGGAGAATCAGACTCTACTCGTCACTGATTCCCTCTTGAACACCACACCCATCGACCTCCCCATGTCTGTTCTCTTTGGCAAGCCGCCCAAGATGTCTCGCACCACCGCGACCCTCCACCCCCGACGTACCCTGTTTGACCCCGTTGGCAGCTCGTATCTTCCTTCCTCCCACAACCCAATACTCGAAGCTGCCTCTCGCGTCCTCCGTCTTCCTACTGTCGGCTCTAAATCCTTCCTCATTACTATCGGCGACCGCACCGTTACAGGGCTCGTCCACCGTGACCAAATGGTCGGGCCCTGGCAGGTTCCTGTCGCGGACGTGGGTGTCACAGCAACCTCATACGGCGTAGGCATTGTAACGGGTGAGGCCATGGCCATGGGCGAGCGTGCGCCCCTCGCTCTCCTCAACCCCGCCGCGTCGGCGCGCATGGCCGTCGCTGAGTGTATTACTAACATGGCTGCCGCAAACATTGAGTCGCTCGGACGTGTACGCATGTCGGCGAACTGGATGTGCGCAGCAGATCATCCGGGCGAGGGAGCGGGGTTGTACGAGGCCGTTAAGGCGATAGGGATGGAGCTATGCCCAGATCTCGGGATTGCGATACCCGTGGGGAAGGATTCTATGTCGATGAAGATGCGGTGGCGCAAAGATGGAGAAAATACCGAGGTAACAGCTCCCTTGTCGCTGGTGGTCACGGGTTTTGCACCCGTGTTGAATACACACAAGACGCTAACGCCGCAGCTGAAGGCGAAAACAAAAATCTTTGAGAAGACAATCCTGGTATTCCTGGACCTGGCCAAAGGGAAGCAGCGGCTGGGAGGGTCGGCGCTCGCCCAAGTGTACAAGCAGATTGGGAATGAGGCGCCAGACGTGGAAGATGCGGGGCTACTGCAGAGCTTCTTTGTGGCAATGCAGAAAGTGAGAGGCAGTGGCGAGAAGGAAGGGATTGTGCTGGCATACCACGACCGGTCGGACGGCGGTCTATTCACGACGGTAGCGGAAATGTGCTTTGCGGGTCACATCGGCGCTGATTTGGATATTGCCGCGATTGTGTCCAATGAGGATGTGTTCGCGGCTCTATTCAACGAGGAGTTGGGTGCTGTGGTGCAAGTACGCGAGGGGGATTTGAACGAGCTCGAGCAGGTATTTGCTGAGGCCGGATTTCCTGTGGAGCATATATACCGGATCGGAGCGGTCGTCGAGCATATGGCCAAGGATATGATTAACTTCCAGTGCGGCTCCAAGCCGGTGCTGTCGGCGCCGCGAATCCAACTGCAGCGCATGTGGAGCGAGACGTCGTACCTGATGCAGTCGCTCCGTGACAACTCGCTCTGTGCTGAACAGGAGTACGGTGCCATCCTTAACGCCAACGACCCAGGGCTCTCGTTCCAGCTCACGTTTGACCCAGCCGACGACATTGCGGCTCCCTACATCTCGGGCGGACTGACCGAGTGCCGACCCCGAGTCGCCATCCTGCGCGACCAGGGGGTCAACGGGCAGGCGGAGATGGCCTTTGCATTCCATTTGGCCGGTTTCGAGGCTGTAGATGTGCACATGTCTGATCTGATTGGGGGAACCGTCACCCTGCGTGACTTTACCGGGCTGGCCGCGTGCGGGGGCTTCTCATACGGCGATGTCCTTGGGGCCGGCGCTGGCTGGGCCAAGTCTGTGCTGCTGAACCCGCGTGCGCGTGCCGAGTTTGCGGCCTTCTTTGGCGACCGCGAGGACACGTTTGCTCTCGGCGTCTGCAACGGATGTCAGTTTATGTCACAACTACGCGAACTCATTCCGGGCGCCGAGTACTGGCCCGAGTTTAAGCGCAACGAAAGCGAGCAGTTTGAGGCACGCGTTTCCATGGTTGAGGTTGTCGCGTCGAGCAATACTTCCTCGACCGTCCCGTCCGTCTTCTTCACGGGCATGTACGGTTCAAAATTCCCCATTGCCGTCGCGCACGGCGAGGGCAGGGCCGAATTCCGCGACCCGGCCGACCTGGATCGGTTGCGCGAGCACGGACTAGTGGCCGCGCAGTTTGTGGACAATGATGGTAAACCAACGGAGCGATACCCGTTCAACCCGAATGGGTCACCTGGTGGGATCACCGCCGTGCAGACGCCCAACGGGAGGAACCTCGTTATGATGCCCCACCCGGAGCGTGTAGTTATGAAGGAAGCAAACAGCTGGTACCCGGCCGATGAGAAGTGGGGAGAGGTCGGACCATGGGCGAGGATGTTTAGGAACGCAAGAGTATGGGTAGGAGAGAGGGAGTAGAAGATTAGGTCGAAATATATTGAACAGAAAATCAAAAGGGATTACGGTTTTGGTCGAGTGGCCGGTTATTGAGGAGCTTTTGCACATTTTTTTTCAAATGTTGTGGAAAAGTGGTTTATTCAATATCAGCGTTATTTATTCCCATATTATATATCAGCTTTTATTACCAAAAGAAAATGATTCCTCGGTCAGTGAAAGCGCAGTGTGGTCTATGAACGGATAAACGGGACCTAAATATTCCTTATCCGATTTCAGGTAATTATTTAGTAAACTTCATCCCTGTCGGATTAAGTTATTAGTCCTTTAAGGTAAAACACCAGGTTTAATCCAACGAATGATTGAGAAGCTAGCAGGGCGAAAAGGCCAGCGTTCTGACCAAAGAAGGTCAGGCGTGTTGCTCATTCTAAAAACTCGCTCCTCCATCATAGCTTGTGGGCGATAATAGAGCCTTTTTTTTTTCACAAATATTATACGCTTGTAATTTATTCATATGAAATTACTATTACTTGACATTGCCAATAGGAAGAATATTAGAATACTGTCAAGGGAGAGAGTGTGGGGATTAAGAAATATCAAAAAGAGTAACATGGAACAATGGTTGATGTCTATTATGTGGGAGACTAATATAATTGAGCTATATGTTTGCTACATTTCGGATCGAACCTCGCCGAGAACACCCTAGACTTGAATCAGCGTCCCGTTGCTGCTGCAAGAATACTTGTTGGGCAGGTAGCATGCGGCGGAAGTGCCGTTGCCGTAGGGGCAAGCCAGGTGGTGTTTGGGGCAGATGTAAATTTTGTCGAGGCAGACACCGCTATCAGGGATGTACCAGCTAGTGCCGCACAGCTTGGCGGGCGGACGTTGGTAGAGCTTGCCTTTACGGCACTTGTACTGGTTGGGCGGGTAGCATGAGTAGGACACTGGCTTGGCCGACCGGTCGACGCAAATGTTGGATCCGAGCTCGCAAACCCACCGGTTGTAGTAGCAGATGCCCTGTGTAGGATCAAACCACTGATTGCCGCAAAGCTCGTTGTCGCGGCGCTCGACGGGAGAGGCGGAGGCAATGTTGGCGAGGAGACCCAGGGCGATAACGGCGGTGGAGAGGAAGCGCATGGTGATGGGAATTGGTTGGAAGAGAATGGAGATTTGTTGAGATGGGCTGGAAGAGGACGGGTTTCTTTGGAATGGATTGGAAATAGGCTAGTTTCGTCGGGGATGGAGGTGGGTGCGATTGTGCGATTGAATAGGATGAGTGGATTTATTAAATTGGATTGGAAGGTGTGGTCGTTAATGGAGAAATAAGTAATAGGAGGTGAGAGGTTTTATAAACGAATGGTAGTGAAGGTTGGAATGTCTCAACAGAGTATATACGCGAGTGATCTTTATATATGATTGCTCACCAAGGTAATCAATGTAAGAAACGTCCAAGCTAGGATTTACAAGCGGAGAGATCTCAGTCTTTTTATATGATTTTTGCAAAAGCCGAATTGGTCACACACATCACCCCTAACCACCGTTGTGCGTGTGAGAACTGAGGGTTGGCGGTTAAGGATCTACATATTTTCCCCTTTGAGGTTACAGCTTGCTTTTATTTTTTTTTTATTTTTAAATTTCAATTGTATATCAAAAATGCCAAACAAAGGAACATGGTACGGGAATATGTGATTGGGTATTTGATTGAGCGCTTGTGTGAACAAACAGAGATCTATGTTTCCTTGTACCGGAACAGAGCCTTTTAGCAAGGTTGCCGATGTACATGTACATTCCAACGAATTTTCACTAGAATGAAAATCCGGAAGTAATGCAGGACTGCTAATTTTTTGGTTGTCAAGGTCACAAACTCCAAACATGAACAAAGAAAATCCTCCTGCATATTTTTAAAGGGGATTATAAAAAAAGTAGTCCGGATTCTTATAATTTTGGTGGGCACATACCGTTTAAGGGTTTTTTGTTTTTTTTTTCAGAGAGTTTAATGTATTTCTGGAGTTCTGGAAGGCTTTGCAAAAAAAAAAAAAAAAAAAAAAAAAATTGACGAAACCTTGTCATCTTTTGATAGACAATGGAGCCCAAGATAGACTTTTTTCCTAGAAAGAGCTAGCGAGCAGGCGCAATTCTCTCTCCCGGATCCCAAAATCGTGCGGCGATCCTTGGATCGTCTCGGTGATCTTTGCGGAATTTTATATTTTCATAATGTCCTCGTATTAAAAATAGAAATAAAAGCGAAATCACAATTATCTGTGGCTTAAAAACAAGGATGGGCTTGCTTGAGAAAAAAAGTCTTCTTTTTTGAACACAGTACAAAGATAAATCATAAGACCACATTGATAGAGCTGGTGCAAGATAGTTTCTCTCTCTTTGCTTGAAAGCGGCACTGCTGCACCACCTTCAGTATATAAATTTCAGTAATTCGACCCGACGGACCACAACACCTCAGAGACCTACGCATGACTCGCTCACCTTATTACCAACAGTTGCATCCAGAATGTTAGAATGTTGCCCGCTAAGTAGCCTCAGTAGTGGTAGTTATTCTAGACCTTTTGGACCTTTTGGCTACAAGCAAAGATAACGTTATCAGAAAACGTACCGATTAAATATCTGAATATAAAGAAATTATCTCTGCAACGGAGGTCCTACACTAGACATTTATCTTTAGGATGCAATACGGGAAATACAAAATGCTTTCAAAGTGTCATAAATTACTAAATATCACTAACTTAAAAAGAATCAACTACATCCAAAAAATAAATAAATAAAATAACAACGTAAAAAAAACCCTGCCAACTTCCAACATTCGCCCGCCTCAACACCAACATATTCCTATTCCTCAAAACCTCGTAGAAAGGCAATTAGTCGTCGTCGTATCTTTCAGTTTATACTGATTTATAGGCCTATGTCAATATCTTCAATTAATGTTAGAGACTAAGCTGAGAATCTGACCAAGCTGAGAATTCATCTGAATTTAAAGATAACATTAGGAAAATATTTTCAGTTCATAGTCTATAACTAGCATCTATACTCACAGGCTGTTTGTACATGTAATACTGTTCTTAGACTGTTTGTGCACTGTTTATATACTATTCTAGCAAGTTCATAAAAAACAGTAGCTGGAGCCGTCTTTGGAGTTGGCGTAACTATAGCGCCTCTGTTGTTACACAAACGTCAGACTTCGCAATTTGCCAGAAAGCAGTGTCGTTAAGATTAAATCTCTTACTGACTGGTTATTTAATTATATTTGCCAGTAACGAACAATTATATTGTTAAATTATAATCGAGAGCTGCCACCCGTACCCGCAGGCGAGAGCTGCCGTCCGCGATAATTTTTAGTTTGAGTTTTCGGTCCTGACAAAATAAATATGATCTTGTTGCGCAAAATTATTTCCGAGCCCATATTTTTTCATCTTATTTGGCAAAGTATTAATTAATTAATTAATTAATTAGACTTTGCTTTCACGAAACAGATGAAATCAATCAGTGTGAGAGATTGTTGCTATTAATTGATTGGGTAATGGAGTGGCTCAAATATCGAAGTAGTTTATATATATATATATATCTATTGGCAGTTAACGGTGACGCAATGTGGTACATTGCGTAGACGTAGCGCTGGCCTAAAGCTTAATCATTACCGGATTACGTCGTTTTCTGACGTACTCGACAAATGTTATGAAAAGACGAATTTAACGAACCAAAAAATTACATCACACAAGGTCACGTTTTGCACGATTTTCGGCGGGAAAGGTGATGTCTTTGCGCCAATGGTGCGTCAACGCCAGCGCCGATGCAGAAGTTGGCTAGCAAATAAAATTAAGTTTGTGGCGGCGGAAAAGGAAGTATGATGATGAAATAAGCGCCAGAGAAGGTTTAATAATTAATTATATAAGGAGGAGAGGAAAAAAAAAAAAAAAAAAAAAAAAGTTTCCACATTCAAAAAATCCTAGAGACAACATGCCTTTTACTTTCACCGACATCTTCAAGATCTTCTTTGGTAAGTTTTGATTTTGAAAATGAGAGAGAGACACCACAGAGTGAACGGGAATGCCCAATAGATTCTTTGAAGCAATGGCTCGATCCACTTATACGTCTTTTCCT
>RBNK01002654.1:0-10351 GCA_003990785.1 Endogone sp. FLAS-F59071 | reverse complement strand
ACTTACATATGTTAATATCAGTTTTATTATAGAAAGCTTAGGCCAGTTTAGAGATAGACTAGCTATTTTCAAAGTATATTTACTTTTTAAATTCAAATTTACTTAACAAATTTGAATATATTAAATATAAAGATCTTATCTATCTAAAATAAATCCTTTTTAGATTTCATTTTCTAATAAAAATCTTAGTAAATAGCTTTCAAAGTTTATAAAAAAGAAGTATATATGGTGATAATTAACTTATAACTTTCTTGATTTTTAAGAACTTGCTGTGATCTCATTTCTAATAATAAACATTTACTTCTAGTAATAACTTCTAATTCTATCTATTATTAATTATCTTTTAGATCATCTCTAAGCTATCTTTTATTATCTTTTATTAAATTATTTAGTTATTTGTAATAATAACTTAGTTTTAGTTAACTACTTATATTCTTTTAATTTATATAAATAATTTTCTATTTTTTATTAAATAAAGTTAGTTTTGTTTAAAGTCTTTAAAATATCTCAAATAAAGATAGTAGTTTATCATTTAAGTCTTTGAAATATCTCAAATAGAAATAGTGATATAGTAGAAGTAACTAATCTTAAAGAAATAGCTAAAAGAGAAAAAGAATTTGTATCTACTAGAATCAATATTACTAAAGTCATAATAGAAATCAAGTATATACCTAAAACTAGATATTATAGATATTTACTTATATATAAAGTATAATGTAATATAAAATACAACAAACAAGTATAGATTTCCCACCAGCTTATTATGATAAATAAATAAAAAAAAGTAGATATTAAGTAAGATAATGAGGATGAGAGCACTGATTTATTTTTTATTTTAGAGCTATTCTAAGGCTTTCACATTCAATTAATGAGAAGACAATAATTTCAACTGCTTTTTATTGAAGCAAAATATTAAACTTATTTATATAAAATAATAACATAATAGTAAAATGAATAGCCAGTAGTGTAAAGTGTAAATACTATCATAAAGAATAAAAGAAAGGAAAGAGAGTAGAAGATTTGAGCTTGAATATCTGAAAATACAAGAGTTAGGATAGAAAATAATTCCACAGAACTATATAATTATATAATAATCTAAGGGGTCATAATCTAAGGGGTTATATAAAATTCATGCATTATATATTATTGATATGTGTAGTATATAAGATGCTGAAGCTTGGCAAAGCCACATATGCTTTATGATGAAAGACTGAAGTTCTATGAATTTGTTGCTATAATAAATATTAATTTTTAAATAATATATTAGTTTATTTATATAAGATCATCTTATTTATATAAGGTTATCTTATTTATATAAGATCATTTTATATTAATAAAATTATCTTACAAACTATATATATATTATTATTAATAATAATATCATCAATAATAATGTTATCAATGATGACATTATTAATAATATGATATAAAATATAAATAAATGTAAGAATGTAAATTCTCTACCAGCTTGATAAGCAATAAAAAATAATAGATATTAGACAAGATAATAAGAATAAGGGTGTCTGTTGTATCATCAATTGACCAATCTATCTTCTTTTCCTTAGTTAATAATTTTATAGCCTTGTATACTTGTTTTGCTTCTTCTTCTTCTTTTACTAATTGTTAGATTTGCAGTTTCTTGCTTTTTTCAATATAGCTCTAGCATTTCTATATATCATCTATACTGTAAGTTCTGTTTCTATAAGAATAGTATCTATATAATACTATGCCTTATACCATTTTCAGATACCATCATTTGTCTTTAGTAAGTATAGATTTCTTCTTATCTATTGATCCAAATCCTCTTGTAGTACATTTGATTTTTAGAAGTTGTTCCACAACTTTAGCTATTACTGAATTGTCAAGCTTGATGAATATAAATTGCACTAGCTTAGCTTCTTTGGTAACTTAGTATTTATAGTAAGTTGATAAGTTATGAACTGCAAATGTGATTTTACTAATATAGTCTACATTGATAACTCCTACTTTAATTGAAATTCCTTTTTTGATTTTACTGCTTTTATCTAAGATTTATATATATTCCAGTTGATAGTTTCAAAGCAATTCCTATCTTAATTAGAAAAATTGATCCAGGTGAAATCAGTGCATCTTTGTTTGCATAGATGTCATATTCTGCAGAGTTTACTATTTCTTTGGTAGATACTATAGCATCTGGGTACTTTTTTTCTACCAGAAAGTTAGTTTTATTATTTGCTTTTTACATTATATATAAGTATTTATCATTTAATGATTCTTCTAAATCTTCTTCATCATCTTCTTATCTTCTTTCTTTGATATTAGCTAGTTCTTACTAAGTGCTATTGTAAGCTGAGTTATATCCTTTACTATCTATAATAGATAAGTTATGAATAGTCCAAAGGTCTTATAGGTAGATTTCATCTTAATATACTCCTTGGTCATATCTTTTCTTGTCTTTTCAGAACTTTTCTTTACTAACATATTGATAGTTTCTTCAGAAGATGTTATAAATTTCTCTAGTATTATTGGCATAGAAGTATAAGTTCTTACCATAATAAGATCCATTAGTTATTGGTAATATCTGTTAGTATTTTAGCTGAGGTTTTATCTTGTAATCTTTCTTTTTGGCAATGAAGAAGTCTTCAACTTTGGTTTCATCTGATATGAGGTAAGTTGTTGAACAGTTACATATATTTAGTACAATAAATACATTTATTATAGAATAAGCATCTTATCTGTACTATATTCCAATTGATAAGAGTAATTTGTTCTTGTTCAGTCAGCTTGCAGTATTCTCAGCTGTAGCTCCTGCAAAAATGAGAGATCTGATCTGATCTGAAGTAATGAAAAAATTTATAATCTTGAATTAAATCAGCTATAACAGCTGAAGACCTAGAGAGCCTAAAGGAATGAACTGTTTCAAGGCTGGCTAGAGAATAGGAGATAGATGGATGGTTAAAGAGATGAATAGAGGCAATACCATGCAATATATAACCTACAGTTGGCTGTCAGAAAATGCATAGAAAAGGCTCACCAGCAGGACATTTGACAATGACATTAATTTTATCCTCTTCAAGTTCATTAGGGAATACATTCCATGTCAGAAGCAACTTCTGGATGTCCTCTTCCTCATTATCTTCCAGGAGAACGCCTGCAAGAGCTTCCTCATCGTCAATAGAAATGTTGACTTTCCAGAGGGTGAGCTCCCTGGCTGCAATGTCATTAAATCTGGGTGTCTTCGCTTGCTTAATCAGATCCTTGAGTTTGGCAATGCTACTAGACTTGGTTGGGGGATTCGCCGCGAACAAGGCAGAAGAGGCTAATCTTGCTCATTTCTGAGGGTTTTAACTCTGAACGAATGGAACTGAGTAAATTCTACACAGTCTCAAGTAAGCATCAGCAATGGATAAGCACTCATTTCCAGGCACTTACAAACGACTAAAAATCGTGGATGGAGGTGTCCGCACTGATGGAAGGAATGTTTTGACGAGAAAATTTTTTTACGGACCTACAGAAATGAATGCGCCTCCAGAAATGAATGCCTCCCCCCCTCCGTTCCGACAAATTCGCTGAGTTACTATTTTCTTGTCCTTAATAGAACATCCTCTTTCGATGCTAACATTGCAACAGCTTGGAGAGTCACAAAAAATTAGCAATAAACGAATTTGGAATGATAATTAGCCAATCGTCGGAACGGAGGCATATCATCTTCACGTGACATTGTAATATATAACAAAACGCCACCAATTGATCTTCCATATATCCAAGAGACCATCCACTACTATGGAGTATAAAGGCGCAAGCTCGGAGGGCCAGCGCCAAACCATGCTGGAGAAGAAACGCAAAGAGATGCTTGAGAACTTCGAGCGTCAGAAGAAGCAGATTGCAAAGGTATCCCAGTGGCCCTTGTCTTTCTCTGGTCGGTTCTCTCCCTTCTCGTAACCCATCCTAACGCCCGACGAGCACGAACATTCCTGTAGGATAGCGAGGTTAAGGTCGGGTCGGATAAGTTCGTATCACATACCGGTGACATCGACTCGCAGCTCATGCAGAGCACCATCGGACTGGTTGAGCTGCAGGACTTCCGAAAGATCCGTGACGAACTCGAGGAGCAGAAGCGGAGAGAGGCTGCAAAGACTTCTTCCTTAGGGTAAGTGGACTTTTTTTCTGCTTATTTTGCTTACGTGCCATTGTCAGATTTGCCTCATCACATCTTTTATTCTGGCGTACCAGAGAAGAAAAAGTTAAAAAGAAGAAGAAAAAGGACAAGACCAAGATCAAGCTTTCATTCGCCGGCGACGACGAAGAGGAAGAGACTAAGGAGACTAAGGAGACTAAGGAGAATAAGGAAAGTGAATCAGCGGACGACAACAATGATGAGCAGCCTGCTAAGAAGAAATCCAAGCTGGGCAAGGACCCGGGTGTCGATACGAGCTTTCTACCGGACCGCGAGCGCGAGGAGGCCGAGCGCAAAGAAAGGGAGCAGCTGAGGCAAGAGTGGTTGAAGAAGCAGGAAGAATTGAAGAGTGGGTATTCGTATTTTGGATTGCGGGCGTGGATTGGTGGACCTGGGGCTGCTTGTGAACGAAAACTCATCTAGAAAAATCTGTGATTGCAGACGAAGCGATCAGTGTGACGTACAGTTTCTGGGATGGTAGTGGGCATCGTAAACAAGTGAAGGTATATCTTCTTTCTGTGAGCTTTGTGTGCGTCGCAATTAATGCATCAGGCCCAACTCTTTTAATTTCTCCTGTTATTAACTTCCCCTGTCTTGACTAACCACACAGTGCAAGAAGGGCGATACGATCGCGCAGTTCCTCGAAAAGTGCCGACAACAATTCCACCAGTTACGTAGCGTTAACGTCGACAACCTAATTTATGTCAAGGAAGATTTAATTATTCCTCATGTGCGCGATTTGATAGATATTCCTAGTCGAAAAATTTGTCTGTCTTATATTAGACGACAAGAACTGCATTGCTCATGATGGTTTTTTTTTTTTTTTTTTTTTTTTTGTATCATGATATAGCATTACACCTTTTACGACTTCATTATTAACAAGGCTCGTGGCAAATCCGGGCCGCTCTTCAATTTTGACGTGCACGATGACATCCGGTTGACGCATGACGCATCGGTCGAGAAAGACGAGGTACGCATCGATCGTATGGTGTCCTGCTCATAAGTGGCTCGACCGTCTTTTCTATGCTCATTTCCAATCCCTTCCGCAGTCCCATGCGGGTAAGGTGGTCGAACGTGGGTGGTACGAGAAAAACAAGCACATCTTCCCGGCGAGCCGTTGGGAGGTGTTCGATCCAGAGAAGCAGGTGAGTTATCGGGATGCTTGAGGGTTCAGCGGTGTGGGATAAATTGTTCGTTGTCTAACGCCGAGTTTCCGTGTCTAATCATACAGTATGGAAAATACACGATCAAGGATACGAACAAGGATAACAAAGAGTAGCGGGGTTACTTATGCCGAGCAGTTTGGAAGGGATACAGTAGTTTTTCGCGGGTGTGTGCGCGGAGTGTTTGGGATGTTTGGGACGAGGATCATAGAAGTACACTTTCCCATTGTCCAGCTTCTCTTTATTTCTTGAAATCACCAGATGATAATAATAGAAATTCCAAACAGTATAGGACCTTTTTATCGTAATTATTGATTTAGGCGGTCAAAAAAACCAGAAAATCTGTCCATTCCTACAGCAACTTGCCAATAACTCGTACAATTCTGTCCATGCTTATATACAAAAAGGTAAAGACACCCACTCTAATTCTTCACCTCTAGCGACTCAATCAACGCGGCCGACATGACACCGTAAATCTTGGAACATGCGTCGATGCATTGCTCAACAGCCTGCGAGTTGCGGAAAAGGCGACCAATTAATAAGTATGCCAGGCCAATGAATCGCACAGACTTGTTGGACTTGAAGATAAATGGATTACCTGCACTGTGACCGACCCCTCCGTTTCGCCTGTCTGTAGCACATGCGTCACTTCATTTATGGACGGCATATACGACACCACAAGCAAGCCCTTCTGATGGTTCTCTTCCTCGGCCGAGGGGTCCATGAGAATCTGGTCCTGCGTAAAGACCTTTATTGTCCCAATGTGCCAAATAAATAAAAATTCTCTACCGAAAACAATCCAGGGCAAACCTCCTCTCTTCCAAAATTACTTACCGCTGACGACGCCGCGACCTGGTCAAGCATCTCAATACCCGCATCCGCGAGCGCGACGCTCGCGGCCGTAACGGCGGCAGCGATACATGATGACGTACCACCATTTTCAAGCACTGTCACGAAGACGTCGACGGTCGACTTGGGAAGTAAGTCCAGCCGCACCGCAGGAGCGAGTGACTCGCTTAGTATCTGCGAGTACTCTTTTTCCTGTGCATCCTAGTGAATTGAGGATGACGTCAGCCATGGTATAAGGAAGTGATGAAGGAGAAAGTAAAAACGTACGCGCTGGTGGCCGCGACGTTTGGCACAGGAGAAAGTGGCGAATTTGAGCTCGCAGTTGAGAAGGCCTTTGTTGGAGAAGGTTTGTTTTTTGGTTTGGCGGGGGCCATAGCTAGAGATGTTGTGAGAAATAATTTAATTGTATGAATATCAGAAAATGAAGGAAGCTTAATGGCAAGAAGAGACAAACGTACACTGCGCAAGCGAGCTTGGTTTTGTCGAGCTCAATGTAGGCCGAGCCGTTGGCCTGGTTGATGAGACCGGTCTTTAGAACTAACAAAGAAAAGAACCAAGTCGATATTACTATCTCATTTGCACAAAGTCGAGAAACATTGAGCAAAAAGACTTACATATAGGCCGTATGTCCTCGGGGTTTCTGCCGTCGTAACGTTTGCCATTGTCGTCGAGCAGGTCAGGAGTCGTCTCTGGCCTGTCAAAGAGCGGCAGCACGCTGAGCTCTGGCCCTAAAATACGTTTCCTGTCCATGAATCTCGCGTTCTGGCCTCAAAGCAGCTCTTCAAAGTTTGCAGTCAACAAGGGATGACATCGCCACGAAAAGCAGTCTCTTTCAGTGAAAATGGAAAAAAAGGGCGCAGGTTCCTTTCTCTGCATCATGAACTACATTCGATTCCTCAAGTCTCCTCCCAAGCGCGTCCTCCTCAACGATCCCTTTCAAATCATTTGGACCATTCAGACTGACCTCGCTGACAGCTTTTGCTTAGATTCGTACCGCGTCGAGTGCCTCGTCACTACCCTTGATGGGATCCCCTACGATGGACATGTCGTCGCCCCTGCGCGGCCAGAGTACGACTATTACGCTACGGGCGGCTACTGCAAACTGGAAATGCGTTTCACAAGCAGGCCGCCTGGTGGGGGTATGAAAGCCAAAGTTATGCTTAGGATTATCGCCCGATCCGCGGCGAGCGACGAATGGATATCGGAGACGTCGTCGTTCGCGCAGTTCGTTGGGAATGAGGAGTTGATAGTGCCGGTTTGGTCGGCGCCCGTTACATTACTGGAAGAAGTAACAGTCAAGCGCACGGAAAAGCTGCGTCCATCATCCCAGGCAGCGCGCTTGAAGCAGGACGCGGATACCATGGGCAGGTTGCAGCAGTGCGAGAGAAGGTTTCCGCTCGAGGATGGGGAATGGCTCGAGATTACAGAGGATGCAGGAGAAAGCATTGCGAGGCATATATGGTATATATACATGAAAATTAGCTCATTGACAAAAACTTTGGCAAATAATATTCAAATATTGTTCCTTTTATTTATGTATAATCAGGGATGCTGGCATCTTTCTATGCTACTTTCTCCAAACTCTGAAATCGCATCCCTCCCGCCGCTTGTCGATTACTTCCGATACAACCATCCTCGAACTCGGCTAGTACCCAATCTCCCTTTTTGCGTACGCCTCTTGCGCGCACGCACCTCCCTTACCTTCCACAAATTCCTCCACCTCCACCCGCTCCTACATCTCGCCTCTGACACGGCTCACTGAACTCTAGGCAGTGGCACGGGTCTCGTGGGCCTCTACGCCTCGCGTCTCTTCCGTCCCACATCCGTATACCTCACTGATCTCGCTGAGGCCCTTCCACTCCTCGAGCAGAATACTGCTGGCGCGTCCGCCGTTCTGGTCCAAGAGCTAGACTGGTCCACTGCTGCGATGCGACGCACCATCTTCCCCGCACGCATCGATTTCATTCTCGCGTCGGACGTACTGTACAACGCGGGTTCACACACTGCGCTACTCTCCGCAATGACCTCGATGGCAGGTGTGGGTACCACAGTACTACTTGCGTACAAGCAGAGGCATGAGGAAGAGAGAGGGTTTTGGGAAGCAGCGGAGAGGATGTGGAAGGTTGAGGTCATGGCAGAAGGAGGAGAGTGTCGTATTTATGCATTGGAGAAGAGATAGAAAAGATGTAAGGAGTTAAAAAGGGAGAGACGCGGTAGACACGCTCTAGCATAGAAATCTATCATTACGCTAAATAAACCTGTGTGGCCCTTTGGTGTCACAGCCTTCCTCTATACATCCCCAAGCCGGTTGCGCACATATTTCATATTCGGAGTGTAAGTAAAAGGTTGCATTTATAGGTAGATGACGTCACCAGAAATATACATTGCAATTTATCAAGATACTTAAAAGCTCATTGTTCGTATATTTCATACAACACACACTTTTCTCCGCACAATGGAAACATTACGCATCGAGAGCTCGCACGGCAAGACCCTCGTCGGCATCCTCCGGCCCTCCAAGACCCCACAGAAGCTCAACGATCCCCGTGCAAAACCGAATCTCGCCATCATTTGCCACGACCTTTTAGGTAACGTAGTCCCAGGGTCTGCCTCGTGTCGCTCTCCGAAAACTCTAGTCGGGTGGCTCGTCCACAGAACAAACATGACACAATTCCGTCTCATTTTTTACCTCCATTACAACCACTTTTAGGCCATAAGAATCAGGCCTTCTTACCATTGCTGGCTGACAACCTGCCATTCGACACATTCAGGTTCGACTTCCATGGTAATGGCGAGAGCGACGGCGAAACCCACTTTGCGAACTTTGAGGTAAGTTCTCACTGAACAATGGTTATCCATTAGTTCTACTTCCATGGGATTATTTTTGCTCATGCCCGCCCCCTCGTCCTCCATCCAAAGGAAGAAACCGACGATTTGTTTGAGGTCGTGCATTACTTTCAGAACCAAGGTTATCACATCCACGCGCTAATTGGCTATGGCAAGAGTGAGTGCTTTGTTAATCTTCATTTTTGGCTTTCGGGGCGGCAATCGCACGAATCTAATTTTGCTAACCCCTCGGGATACTGTAATCACGATTTATTTTTGGCAATTAGGCACTGCTGTGATCCTGAAATACGCGACCTTTCTCAACCGAGCTGTGCCACACATTGTTAGCATATCTCCCCGCTATAATATGTCGGAAATCTGGGATTTGTTCCAAGGGCCAGATCTTGCTTCTCTTAATTCAGGAGTAATTATACATCATTTCAACAAGGCATTCAACTTTGCTATCTGTTGGCGTTATCAATTGATCAATGTCTTAAATCTAGGGCCACGTAAATTTAACGTCCAAAGGCTATGATGGCAAAGACGTCACGCTGAAGGTGATGAAACAAGACGTAGAGGCCTATGCAAACTGGGACATGGCATTTGGTATAAATAGTTCAATGTGTGTCTTTTGATGAAATACGTGTGTTGTATGTCTAGAGTGGTTTTTGTCGTTGGAAATCTAAGTGATTTGGGTTTGTTTAAAATTATATTGAAAGTGGCTCAGCTCACCATCACGACATCCGTGCTGACATGTCATGGGCTCGCTGATACGGTAGGTGGCAAGCACTTTATACCAATTTTTTTTTTTTTTTTTTTTTTTTTTTTTTTTTTGAATTTTGTTACAAAAGTCTTACAAAAGTGCATATCCACTTACCGCCTCCACCCCTCCAACCCAGCGCACTCCGGTCCAAAACGCCGCCCTCTTTGCTAACAATATCCCAACACATACTCTCCAACTTCTCCCTTCCGCCGACCATACCTTCTCCAATCCGCAGCACGCTGCCCAGCTCGTCGACGCTGTCGTCCGGTACTTTTCGCGTGAGGGCGAAAGGGAGCGGAGCTGGCGGAACGGGACCGGGCGCAGCATACAGATACCAAGGTGGATTTCCGTAGACGGGTATCGCAATTTTAGAGATCTTGGGGGGTGGCCTGTAAAGGGGTGGGATGGATCGACGGTGGGGTATGTGAGAGAGAGACTGATTTTCAGAGGAGGAGAGTGAGTATTTTTATTACTACTATTATTTGGGTTGGAATAGCGGAATTGCGAGCACAGTATATGGTGAAGGTTGGGGCTGATTTTATTTCATGCGCTTGCTATTACGGAAAGTTAATTTTTTTTTTTTTTTTTTTTTTT
>RBNK01002653.1:0-10357 GCA_003990785.1 Endogone sp. FLAS-F59071 | reverse complement strand
TCCAATGTTGCTAAACCAATTTTCCAACAACAAAAAAAAAAAAAAAAAAATCTCTTGCAAAGCTCATAACCGATCGTTTTGCACAAACCACCGACACGACAAACAGTTGCAGCGATCTCAGCACCTACTGTGGTGGCACGTTCCAAGGTTATTTGATCTTTTTTTTTTTTTTTTTTTTTTTTTTTTTTTTTAAATTATTTTTTTTTGGGTTTTTTTTTTTTTTTTTTTTTTTTTTTTTTTTTTTTTTTTTTTTTTTTGTTGAAAAATCAGTAGATTTGGGACCATGTAATTTTTTTTTTCTTAATTTGTAATTTTAATTTCTTTTGGTTTGATAGGAATTATCAACCACCTTTCGTACATTGCGGGAATGGGTTTTGATGCCATCTACATATCTCCGATCCCCGAAAACGCTGCTGATGGTTATCATGGGTATTGTTCTCCATCACTATCATTTTTGGCTTCAACAATATTTTCAGCATTTGACTCATCGAAAATACTCCATTGTCAAATTGAAGGTATTGGGCGACCGACTTCTATAGTGTGAATTCCAATTTTGGAACTGCATCCGACCTACAGGCGCTTGTAAAAGCTGCTCACGACTTAAGTACGTGGAGGTTAATAATCAATTGTTGTTATTGCATGTATGGCATCACCCAAGTAACCTGCATACATTTGCCTCCTTTGTATATCTGTTATATATTAGGTATGTATGTCATGCTAGACACGGTCGCTAATCATGCGGGGCCTACAGTCAATGGTGACTACTCTGGCTACACCTTCAATTCGTCATCGCTATATCACCCGCAGTGTGATATCGATTACACCAACCAAACGAGCATCGAACAATGCTGGGTTGCCAATAATCTCCCTGACATTGGTAAGAGCTCACATTATTTGAACTCTTGTCCGTGTTTTGAGTGAAAATCTAGCCTAAAAATATTCGATTTTTTTTTTTTTTTATTGTGCTTCATCTCCTACCTTAGACACCGAGAACCAGAGCAATATAAACACACTCGAAAATGTTATATCTACAGTCGTGACAACATATGGTATTAAGTCTCATCTTGACAAAAACGTCACCCTTAACCCGTTTTCAAAAAAAAAAAAAAAAAAAAAAAAAAAAAAAAAAAAAAAAGCTGAAATAGATTTGATGCATTCTGTGACTTGTAGGATTTGATGGTATCAGAATAGATACATTCAAACATATCCGTAAATCCTTCTGGACTGGATACCTTAGTGCCGCGGGTGTATTTGCGACTGCTGAGGTTCTGTCGGGAGAGTAAGTTTTTTTTTTTTTTGTCTTTAAACATTTACCCAATACGATTCATGAACCAGTCGCACCACCGACTTGCACTGACTTTTACCCCCTCCTCTCATTGCCATTGTCCGTCGGCAGTGCTAGCTATTGTGGCGACTACCAGAATTACGCGCCATCCATCATAAACTATCCGCTCTACTATCCGCTCCTCCGAACTTTTGGTGACAAGCAAAGCTTCACGCAGCTATCCTCGCAGATCACTACCAACATCCAGTATTTCAACAACGTCAACCTGCTCACCAATTTCATCGACAACCAAGACCAGCCGCGCTTCCTGAACCAGTATAGCGATTCCGTTCTCCTCAAGAACGCATTGGTCTTTACGCTCCTTGGCCAGGGCATCCCAATATACTACTACGGAACCGAGCAAAGCTTCTCGGGCGGAGACGATCCGGCCAACCGCGAGGTTCTTTGGACATCCGGCTACAGCACAACCTCCGACATTTACGTCTTCACCCAGACCGTCATCACCAAAGCGCGCAAGAAGGTCACGTCCGACACGTACATGAATCTCTACGTGACCGACAACATCTATGCCTTCCGTCGCGGCTCGGCCCTCATCGTGCTCAACAACTACGGATCTGGCACCTCCACCACCGAGACCATCACCGTCGGCAGCCAATTCACCAGCGGCACCACCCTTACCGATGTCTTCACTAGCCAATCCGTTACCATCTCCTCGGGGTCTGTGACCGTGAGCATCTCGAACGGAATGCCCCTCATTTTCTTGTAACTGCCGAGATCCAACGTGAAATAGGAAGTTTGTTGTATATCGTATAGCCCACTTTTTTGATACCTGGATTCAACCGAAGCGCAAAAAAACAAAAAACAAAAAGCAAACAAAAAACAAACTAAAAAAACTAAACTAACTATACTTAGACGCGATAAAAAAAACAAAAAACAAAAAACAATTAATTAATTAATTAAATATAAAAATAATAAAAATCCCTAAAAAACTGAACTTCAAAAAAAAAAAAAAAAAAAAAAAAAAAAAAAAAAAAAAAACAAAAATTTTTTTTTTTTTTTTTTTTTTTTTTTTTTGACAATGCACACAAAACAAAAAGCAATGGGGTTATCAATACTTTTTGGATGTGGGGGATATATGCTAATGAGGTCTCAAAGTGATAAGATATACTCTCAAAATGAAACATTATAAGAGATTAATAAAAGTAGAGTAGGCATTATTAATTAGATGGCAAATGCCGCAGCGGGATGGTGGCTTTGAAGGATAGGTCTCCTGCGCCATATCCTTTTCTTTTTTGCCTCCAACCATGGCCCATCTTACAAAGCACGAGGGGAACGGGGAACCGGCCGCACGGCCCTCGCTTCAGCCCCAGAGCACCTCTACCACCACCACCACCACCTCTGCCAGCTACCCATCCTCCTCTGCCTCCATGACCCAGTCCCCGCTCGGCTCCTCCGTCCCCATAATCCTTGACGATTCTGCGTCCATCCGCACCGTCTCCTATGTCCGCGCCGACGGCACTGGATTGTGCCGTGATGGCAGCCCGCACGAATGGGTGCGTGTCCATCTTATTGCATTTACCAAAAAAAAAAAAAAAAAAAAAAAAAAAAAAAAAAAAAGGCTTTCTTCTCTCAACCCCTCACATGCTTTTTTTTTATCTCACTTGGTCAAATTGAAACAGGAGGTGAGACGATCGACTTGGTCAGGTACGTGTGATTTGCTTGGCAACTAGTGGTAGAGAAGGAGATCAAGAGACCCTTTCCCTATACCAACACCCGTCATTTTACTATACAAACTCGACATCTAACCTCCCCTTTTCCTCTCCATGGCTGCTTCTTCTTACTCCTCCTTCAGCGTTTATCTGCTGCCTCTGTCTCTGCCTTACCCCCCGTTACCACAAGTGCAAGCGCTGCGGTGTGGTCATCAGCTAGTAGGCCCGAAAAACGCACAGCTTGGGGGGTCTCGAGTCTCGAGGGTCCCAAAGATCAGAACGTGGCTTTTTTTATATCGGGTGGCGTGACGGTAGTACCCGATAGTGATACATGACACAAGATCCAGTTATGCTCGAAGCCGTTGTTTTTAAATTGTGAAACCATATTCCTCTTGTTTATAGTCGTTTCACATCATTTGGATGGTATTATTAGGTTATTACATTTTGTACATAATATTTACAAACCCGCACACCATCTGGGTCCGCACAAATTACTCTGCAATAATACTATATACATATCATAATTAAACTCCCAATGCTGGCCCAATCCCCGCACCTTCCACTCTCTCCACCGCCGCCGCTGTCACTGGCGTGCTGACCCCGCAGTAGACCTCGTGCGGTATCCCCAGGGCCGCAAGCTCGGCGCGTGCGTGCCCCGTCCACTCGGAGCGGTCGGCCGCTTGAAATGCGTAACGACCCAGTTTGGCCCAGTAGTAGGCCTTGAGGAAGCGAATCTCGTGGATAAACTCCATCTCCATCAGGCCGTGACGGAGAACCTTGAGAAATAAGGAAAGGGTGGTGTGAATAAGAGGGTAAAAAGTGAGAGAGCGAATGAAAGGTGAATGTGAGAATGAGAGAGAGTTGAGAGCGGGCGAGAGGTCAAGAGAGCGAGAACGAGAGCGAGAACGAGATTGAGAGCGAGAGTTGAGCGAGCGAGAGTGAGGGCGAGAGCAAGAGTTGAGAGAGCAAGGATAAATATGAAAAGTTTGTTTAGAATGTTTGGTACGAATGGAAAAGATAGCGTGACAGCACACACAAAAAGACACATCAAAAAAAAACCAAACCCAGACCTACCAGTGACCCCTCAACCGTCCTCCCTGTGCAAATGTACGGCAGGGCGCGTGCAAGATATAGGCACGGCTTGGTGAATTCCCAAAACTTGGCGCGCTGGAACGCGGCGTTGAGCGTGCGAACATTGACGATGAGGCGCTCAAAGAAGCGAGGGTCCACCACGGCTTCCGCATCTAGCGCACCGGCTTCCGAGAGCTCATAGAGCGCCATCGTCGCAAAGATGAGGCCGTAGACGGGGATCAAGTTGGCTGATGTATTTATTTATTTATTTTGTGAGGAAGGTGTTGTTGAAAACATGAGATTCAATTGGGCAGGAAAAAAAAGGAAAAAAAGAAAGGAAAATAGGTTATAGGTGGTGCGAGTTAGAAATTTTGCTGTGCAATAAAGGGCATCTAAAGGAAAATAATACCCAGAGATGATTACTCACCAGACACAGTGAGCGATGGTAACACCGCGGCCAGCGCCCCGAAATGTTTCAACGCGACCTCTCGCCGTCTCAGCCTCGCATAATACGCCATCAGCACGCCACGCACCGCGATCCGGTCAAACCCCTTTGTTCTCTCCCAATGCCCTTCTAACAACGTCACATACGGGTCACAGCTCCTTAAATCGTCCGCGACGATCCCTTCCGCGATATGAAACAGGCTCAGCCAAATCTCGGCTCCGTAATCTCCGTTTATGTGCGCCGTCTCCGCCATCACCTTCATCAGCCCCGGGTCACACCCTTCCCCCCCAAATATTCCAATCGCGGCCGCCAAGCTGACTGCGCGGTAAAATACCTGACAGTCCGTCACAACGCCGCACACGCGTACGAGCCCGATGGCACGCATGAGTGTATCGCGCGCGGGGGCGAGCCGGCCTGCTGCAAAGCAAATGTAGCTCCAGATGCAGAGCGTGATGGCGTCGGGCGAGTCCGAAGATCCGCGCCGAAGGAGCGAGATCGCCGCTATCTGGTCGTCGTTTATCCAGCACAAGAGGGCGAACCGCACGAGGAAGGTACTGTGGTACGGGTAAGAGGAACCCAGGCGTTCGCATGCGTTCAGGCCCATCAGGCAGGCGAGTACAAAGTCCTGACCCTGGCCCGTGTAATAGTGGACGTTGGTTAAATGACGCATGATATTGGCGACACGGCGGTAAATCTCAGCGTCAGAGGCTTCGATGACGGTGGTGTGTTGGCGGCGGTAGTGGCGACGGAGTTTGGTCCGGTACTGCTGCTCGATGCGTTCCTTGAAAATGCTAAAGGTGAATGCAATGGGCCTCTTGGGCCACGGCTTACCCAGGCACTCGAGCGCCTTGAAGAGGTATGACTGCCCCTGATCCAAGTCGGTCCTCATTGACAGGCACTCGCCCAGTCGCTGATATATATCGCTCAGATGCAGTCGTCCAAATTCTTTGGCATGCTGCTCGTTCTCTTCCAGGATCTTTACAATCTGCTTGAGCGCCGCTGTAGCCTCCGACAAAAAGTATGACCTCATGTGGTAGTCCGCCAGCATCTCAAGGTAACGTAGCTGCTTCTGGATATCTTCCGTCTCTTGGTAATGCCTCGTGATCTTGACCAGCAGGTTCGACGCGTTTCCCTCCCGCAGCCGGGCCTCGTAGAACCGCGCCAGCGACCGGTGATAACGACGCCGAGTCTCATATGGGATTGTGTCATAGATGCTTTGCGGGATTGTGACGTGTGCGAACGTGTACATGTCCCCGCCGCCCAGGAGCTCGCCCACCCGCCGTTCGGCCAGATTGGTGTCGCCGACCTTCACGAGATAGTTGTACTTGTCGTACTGCTCCAAGAGCCCATCAATCTGTTGGGCGTCATTGGTGTAGAAGATGGGGTTATTCACGGATATCGCCGTGCGGACCTCTGCCATGGTAAAATTCACGTCAAGGCAGCTTGCAATCTGGTTGGTGTTGAACTTATTATTCATGTATGGATTTCATAAAATAAATAAAGTATCACAAAGACAGCCTCGCGGCGACAATGTACCTTTAGAAACTCCTGAAACGCGCTATCCAGTCTGTCGAATTGCATCCTGATGACGCGCTTGTAGTCAAAGTTGCCAATGAGATTCTCGAGATCAAATGCGTGGCTCTGAGGCACGAGCTCCCCTTCGACGACCGTCACGTGGTCAAAGTCCTTCAAGACGAGGGCCATGTTTCTGATCAAGTCGTGGTTAGTGGAACGAGAGCAACGCTTTAGCTTTTTACCCAAACATGCATGATAGTATCCGGTTCGAACTTTGACATGCTTCACGACCAAATGTTTCTGATATTGAACTTACTTGACGTAAAGGGGATTCCCGCCTGTGCGTTCCTGCGCAGGCACACGAGTATGTCGCATTAATGGCAAGTAACAAGACCCTCAGCGCTCCAAATTTTCAAAACCAGGGCCTACCTTGATCACCCTTAAAATATGCGGGCTGACCTTTGACACTCCTTTCTTGAAGCCCTCGGTCTGCAACACAATCGCACCAATTTCCTCGCTACCGAGGCCGTTTAATGTGATTGCTAGACATGTACCACTCTGATGGAGTTCGCCAACAAAGGTGACCTTGTAATCTTTGACGGGCCGCGATGCCATCAGTAAAAAGACGCGCGGACAGGTCTCGTGGATGGACACGAGCATATTGGCGGAGGCGGTGTCGGCCCCTATGTTCAATGTCATTTAGCAAATTGTGGTTGAGATTATGCAAAAGCGGCAAACGCAATCGAAAGATGGCTTTTCGTTAAAATAAAGTGTGCTTACATTGGATATCATCACAGAAAATCATCAAGTCAACTTGGCTTGATACATAGCGAATCATCCTTTGCACCAGATTAGCCAGCAGCATCTCCTTACTCTGCACGTCCAAAATACAGGTAAATGCGCTTTCTGGTATTTCAAATTGCGGGAACAGGCCCTTGAACAACGGCAGGACCGATTCGTCCTCGCCACAGATAATGAGACACCGCCTGGCCAGGTCAACAAGCTCGCTGAGCACCTCTGGACTCGGAGTCGGCTTAAACATGGCATGTTGCGTAAACCGTTTCTGGAATTCGGGATTGATAGCCCTGGCAGACAAGGAATCATCGTTATATATGGTGCTGGGGGAGAGCGGCATGCAAGCTTCAGCTTTGGGCACGACTCCCTGACTGAGAATGTCAAAGAGATGCAGCATGATGAATTTGACTAGATAATATTTCGTTCCTTTTTCAACTGGGGGATGTTGAGATTAGAGTCAGTTGGTCGTCATTGCTCAATCTACATTTTAATTGAAAATCAGCGACAAAAAACTTTTCGACTTACCTTCATTTGCTTGGGCTACACTAAAAATAAAAATAAAATAAAATAAGCATCAGATATCATAGAAATCATTACACAGGGATACAGGTAGAGCGTTGCTAAATTGAATACTTACCAGATGAAAACATTCTCCGCCGAAACAATACTCTGAATGGTCGAGCAAAAGTAACTCTTGCCAGCCCCCGATGGTCCAGCTACAATTATGCAATGCTGATTCTTTGCCGCAATCCACCCATTGATAAAACATGTTGCAGTGTCCATCTCGCTCTTGTATCCGATAAAATCCACGTTTTCCGTCACGCTGACGGACGACTTCCGAGAAGCATCAGACGCAAACCGCAAAACCTTGTATATCCTAACAGGTTTTGCTTTCCCCTTGACAAATTGCTCTCCCATGTCGTCAAACTCGCACAACTGCCCGACCTGCCGCTTCGTGTTCTCGTCACACACCACGTCCTGAAATGCAAAGTCGAATTTGAGCATACGCACTGCAAGAACGATCGTGTCGCCCGAGATGGCCGGATCGCGACGGAACTCGTTACCCTGTGGAATCACAGCGTGAAAGATGGTGCCCGTCGAAAGCGAGATGGCAAAGTAGGAAACATCATTTTCGAGGTAGAGGCTGCGAAGCTCGAGGGCGACTTTGGCCGCGAAGATGGCTTCACGTTCATGGGAATATGGTGGTAGGCCAAATACCACTAGAAGAGTAGCTCCTAATGAAGACAATATAAGAAAAAAAAATTCTCAGCTTGTATCGAGTATCAGTGTCCCGAATGACATAACTTGATGTTAATTTACAGGTATCATCCGGATAATGACCTTTATCATCAATAGCAAATTGCTGGACAATTCCTAGATGAAAGAGAGTCATAGTCAAATTAATTGCCGCAAAGAAGCTCAAATCGTCAGCAAAACCAGTTTGTGAAAGATCATGGCTCAAATGTCTATAGTCATACCATCATATTTCTTTAGAGCCTCCAGCGCTAGCATCATAACCTTTTGCGCAACTTTTACACCACCTTCCGTAGTAAATTCATAATCTCCGTAGCTCACGAACATGATAGTCACGTCCCTGAACTGTGCTGGGAAGTTTCCATCGACACTATCTTTCAGGCGATGATACGCACTCCGGTTGATGTACTTGTAGTAGTGCGGGTTGGATTCGCTAGATGCCTCAAGGAAGGACGTGTTGCGCACGCGCGGGATCAACGGCTCCGTGTTTAGCTTGGAAAGGTCAGGTCGCGAAGATTTATGTCGTGTCCCAGTGTGGTGATGGTGAAGATGGTGATGGTAGCACACAACATAGCAATTCCGGCGTACTTCCATTTTCAAGTCCAACGTCGTCGGATCGACGTAGAGCCAAGCAGCCTTGGTGATAGTCATTTCACCTTCAATCAAATGGAGAATTAATAATTTGTCTTTTGGTTTCCTAACCTGTTGTTGTCTGCGTATTCAAGACTTAACAAATCTACAATACCAGGTTTAGCGATCGTTAAGGCCTCATCCAGACTCCTCACAGCTTCACCGCATATCGCATACTCCAGTCTCCCAATATGCCCCAACATTTTATGACTCTGACTTCCTTCAGAAGAATCGTCGCCATTATTACCTATGATGAAATTGATTACCTCCCCGGCAGCAAGGACACAATGCAGTTCAAGATCCACCGATTTAACATCCTTGGCCGAGGTCTCGCTCCCATCCCCAAAACTTGATTTCATCTTCCCAATACTCAACACCCCGGTTTCCCCAGCTTGCTTCCCCCGAAAAAGCGGAAAACGGTTCCAGTTGGGCATCGAGAGTGATGCTTCAGCCCCGTGTTTCGCGACAACGTTTTTGCCTGTGCCGGAATCGGGCTGCCGTTTTTCGGATTCCTCGAGGGCGTTAGGGCTGTTTGGGGATGGTGGCTCTGGGGCGCGATGTCGGGAGCGTTCGGCCGGAGTGAGGTAAACACGATAGTGCGAAAGTCGTGCCAGGAGTTGTAGCCCGCACTGGACAGCACGGTACATAAGCGTACATTTTGTACGGTGATCCGGCTCGCGATTGGAGGATTCAGCAGAATTGACAGTAATAGTTTGGGAGAGCTCACTGATGTTGGATTGAAAGCTTACGAGGATCGCGTCACCGAGAAACTAGCGAAAAAGGAAAGAAAAAGAAAAGAAAAAGAAAGAAAAAGATTTATATTAAATGTATGTTATGACGATGGTAGATTGAACATATCACACTCCTCTTTTGGGCAATACCTTCACTACGTCACCACCATAAAATTCGATAATCCGAATGCACTGTTTAGATGATTAATAGTAATTAGTTTTCATTTTCATGTTATTGTTTACTACCTTCCCACTCCACATTAACAACCCCTTACCTCGTCAAAGTATTCACCGATTTCTAGTGCTATTGTCTCTGCACCCATATCGCCTTGCTCTGCAGCCGAAGTTGTTAGCTATACATGGAAATATACCATTAAGCTAGCCATCCAAACATACTTTTTACTTTTTTTTGCGGAAAGACCACTGAGAAAAACTATACTTTACCTGACTGAATCCTTTTTTGTTTTGTTGTTTTGTTGTTTAAGCAGATGGCAACAATGATGTTAAACAATCAGGTTGGAATGTGAGTAGCCAATATCGTTGAATGTGACATTGGGAGAGTGCTTACCACAAACATCCACCATGAGTACGACTCCAAACTGCTTTTGCACAAAAGGTATCTCTGGGCTCTCCCCGTTAATGTGGAGCGATCTTACATACTGTTCCGTTGGTCAGTATGCTCTGCCAGGTTCACACGCCTCGTGCGAATTCCAAAAGCATTCCGAAAGCATTGCACAAACGCAATGCACAAAGGACTAGGAAATGTCAACGTACCTTTGGAATGAAAGGAGCAATGTTGAACACATGGCCGACGGAAGGAAAGGGAAAAAAAAGAAGGGAAGGGGGCTTAGCAGCGCTGGTTCAAAGAGATGGCGCTCAGCTCCTACGTGAGTATCGATCAGCAGTCACGAGCACGTGGTGG
>RBNK01002652.1:0-10357 GCA_003990785.1 Endogone sp. FLAS-F59071 | reverse complement strand
AAAAAAAAAAAAAAAAAAAAAAAAAAAGAAGCAATACAAAAGGCTCAAGAACATACCAACGGCGATGACAACGACTCTGGCCACACCCTCAAGGACTTTAGAGCCAGAAAGTATAAAGCAATCTCCGGTAGCCTCATCAGCCTTCTTCATAGTATCTGATTCACCAGTGGCCGAAGATTCATCACAAGCGAGTTTGTGGCTGGAATTGACGGGGAAGCGAATGTTGCATAAGTTCCGATACAATAAACCACGGCAGTAGAAGGTCATTATGAAACCCTTAAACACACCCTTCTAGATAAAGAGCATCGACAGCAATAATATCCCCTGGTTCCAAAAGAAGAATGTCACCGACGTTCAGGTCGAAAACACTGATTTGGTTCTCCTTGCCGCCACGCAAAACCTGATTGATTGAATGTACGTAAAGGATGAATTATGAAGCAGCACATAAAACTTCGAATATCTTGCGGTAGGGATTTTGCTCTTCACTTAGCTCAACAAAATCAAATCCCAGCAATCCTGCGTCCATCATAATGGATCATTACTACCCTCCAAAAAAACGGCGTTTACCTTAACCGTCCTATCATCCTTTTTAGCATTAAGCTTCTTGAATTGAATTTCCTTTTGGTAATCGTTCGTAGCATCTAAAAAGCATAAGAAACAGTCACATGCGCTATGAGATGGCTGCTAGGAGGGAAAAATATGGCAAGGCATAGATGAATCGACTCACTGGTAAAGACGACGGCGGCAACGGCGACAAGAATAGCCGTACCCTCCACCCTGTGAGAGATAAGTTCACAATTGACGGACAGAAAAGAAAAATATATATACTAAGTAATGTACGAGTAAACAGCGTCCAGGTGTCGTTACATAACAGCTGTGCAACAATAACACAAACCATCCAATGCGCGGTTCATCCTGTGGGTGATTGGGAGAGTAATCTTCCCAAATGCCAACAGCGAGCGAAACAATCGCGGCAATCGTAAGCATGACTATGGTAATAATTATAAAACTCCGGTTAGGTGATATTTGGTGTAATGTACAGATTTTCGCTGCACCCAATTCCCCTTACTCTCGCTCTCAGGTCACGCCTTTTCTCTAAAAGGGAATCCGAAAAAATAAACTTACTCAAAGTTTTATCATTGTAGGCCTCCCACACAAGTTCTATGTAGCTCTTAGACTAATTGAAATATACAAAATTGATATTAATAATTGCACTGTTTGTTTTGAAATCATTTCGTCATATTTGATGAAATGGTGTTACCTTTGCAGCAGGTAAGACCTATAAGAATGCGCAGGTAAGAAAATATTTTTTTTAAATTGAATTAACACTTAAAAGAAGATGCGTATGGAAAACTGGGATTGTTCAAAATGGAAGTTCGTACGTTTTCGCCAAAGACACGTCGACGGTCGGCGAAGGGTTTGTCTTTCGCGGCATCGACACCAATCTCGAAAGACTGCTCATCGGGAGACAGACCAGTGGTAGGATCGACACGCAAGAGAGTACAGATGCGCGAAACACCACCAAGTCTCTTGAGCAACTCTGGGTTCTTAGGATCAATGAGCCTGGCCAACTCGTTACTGTCTATACCAAAAGGTCCACTGGCGTGAGCCGAGTCAGAAAGAAGGGGAGTTGTCGCACTATCTCGCCCGTTTGCAGACATGATTTGTGTTTTGATGGAATAGGAGTCCTCACGACTTGGAAGCAGAAACGCGTTATTTGAGCGTCACATTGAAGAACCTTCTGCGTAGAACATATAATTACGCTCCGATCAGGATGGAAATACTAGAAATTCTAAAGCGTCATCGATTGCATAATGTTTCCGTCCGATCGTTAAAGATTTTTCTCTGCCTTCTTTTCAAACGCACTCTGTATTCATCGGCGCAACGATTCTGGCATAGGAGACTGGAGCGCCTACAAGCAAGTGACTGCCACATTCAATCAGGATACAATTAATTAATACCAATTAATTAATACCATAGAATTCCGGCTCAAAACCTGTTTTAGTGTTCTAGATCAAAATTTTAATTGGCTGTTTACCTATAGACACTAATGAAATTCTCACCTCAATATTAGAAGTAGTTATAATATCTACATGTAGTATCAGACCCTAGTAGTAAATATTACTGTTCTAGGAAAAAAAAAAAAAAAAAGGAATATATATTAAACAAAAGTTACTGACCTTTTAGTTAAATATCTGTCAAAGTTTAAGAGAGCTGCTTTATACCATTCTGCAAATAGTTATTTCTAAATACAATACCAAATACTTAGTTCTGATAAAAATTTTAAAGTCTAAGAGTTTATAAAATTAGAGTAAATTTAAAAAACTTTTTATATTGGTTTATTAGCTGATCTTTTACAAGGTTATAAAGCTGTTTCTTAACTAAATACTTTATAAGTTATAAATATTCAAAGTTCATATAAAATAAAGAAAATTGAGACTAAATGAAATCATATAAGAGTGCATATCCATTGATCAGGCACGTCTCTCCCACACACTGATTTTTTCCTTGCCCTGGCGTGAAGAATGGGACTTGCAATCGTCAAGTAAAAGCTCTTCGAAAAAGGGCGTAAGAAGCTTGCGGTATCTAATTATTTATTTGACAGTTCGAATAGACAAAATCGTGAACCTTCATTCTCTATACTACCACAAGCATAATAAGCAGAGCAACAAGTGTATACTAACATTTCAACAGTTACAGAGAATGGTGGTCCACCTTCGTGTTCGCTTATGGGGAAAATGAGGCATATTAGGGAACCTCCAGGACGAATGATCTCGGCCATGCGGCTTGCCCAGTCGGAGCGCATTGTGGAAGGGAGAGCACAAAAAAAGCTGTTCATTCAAATGGTGTCAACAAGATACAAAACAGTTGACCATTAACATCAAAGTTGGTAAATCCGCTCGGAATGGACATGTATACTTACGTATAGTCGTAAACCAAATCGTAGAGACCATTAGGAACGGGGAACTTGAAGAAATCGTCGCAAATAAAGTTGGCAAAGGATTCAGGGAAATTTCTAGAGTGCTGGATCTAGGACGTCAATAATTTGGCGGTCGTTAAAGACCTTGTCTACACAACATTCACCAAGTATTCTGCAGAATTCGCTTGCTCAAAACGTACCTTCTTCACTTCTTCGATAGCGGTCGGGCTAATATCCAGTCCACATACATGTCTCTTTTCATTTGCCAAATAAAATACGTCGTACCCACGACCGCAACCGGGTACCAAGACACGACCCTCTTGTGGGAGAGGGTACCCTCGCTCCTCCACCAGTTGAACTAGGGCAGGACTAACACCTCCGTGGTCCCAAGGAGTGGTACTGGAGACCCATAGTTTATCCCAATCCCGGCAAAGGTCAACTTCCGGCTCCGTGTACACGTTGATAGGAATAATAGGAACAGGTCTGCTCATGGCTTATGACTACCAATGCAATGCTGCAAACATGCAATCCATAGCCACAGTCACAATCCACAGTCACGGAAATTGCACCTAACCTGCTTCCCTATACCCTATACTCGCACTTTTTGCAGCTTTGCAGCATGGACACTATTCGGCCACCAGAGAGCAACTGTTTCAAACATCCTTCCGATTCGACTTCATCTTCCGCCTTCGATGATACGCCCCAGAATTCACAATTCCTATCCTCGCGCCCTTCGACGCGCTGTTTCGCTACGCGCTCGGGAAGACCACAGACTGCCACAGGTGCCACGCGCGATGGCAGTGATTTCATTGTGGCCGTAATCGAAGGACGCGGTGTGGCTAGCGAGGTTGGCATGTGCTTTCTGAATTTAAGGACTAGCGAATGTTTGCTATCACAGGTGAGTTGTTGTATGAATCACATACTACATACTGAGGCGTGTCTGACGTACCATATCTATTCGTTTTTAATAACCTACATGTTCTGAATCTACATCTCCAGATTGCAGATTCTCAGACGTACGTCAAGACACTTCACAAACTGCATCTATACAATCCATCCGAAGTGAGTATTGGGCCACCATGTTGTATTAAATAAATTGATAGTAGTTAGAGCTAAAAGCTAACAGGGCATTTATTGCATAGGTTCTTGTTTCTATTACTGCCGTCGAGCCCCAGAAGTCGAAATTGTGCAAAATAATCGAAGATAATTTTCCGTCTGCCTGTATGACTCCGATTGGACGCAAATATTTCAATGATGCCATAGGTTGTTTTACTCCATTTACTAACAATCAGTATCATTTTTCAAAGAGAAAAGCTAATACTATGAAGGATATATACTACACTATACATTAGGGCTGAGCTATATCAAACAGTACAGTCTCGAGGATGATTCAAGGACATTGATCCTAGGGTTGACCTCCAAGTTCGTTTTATGTTTTTTTGTTTATATGACGGGGGTTAAGTATACATGAAACATGAATATTCTAAACAATCAATATAACGCACACCAGATATTATTGCCTTGCTACTACCGCAGCGGTACTGAAGTATGCTTTCTTTTGGTCTGACGTCACCATGTCGAACAAATGATTAGTTTATGTCAAGGTCTTGTCAATAACCATTGACGATCGTTTAGGTATGTCGAAGGGATACAAAATATCGTCTTCATCAACAATTCCATCAAGTTCAAGTATCAAGGCGTTGAGGGTAAAGCCTATGCATTATATGCATTATTTGGTTGTATTATGATTTTGATGTAATAGACAAGTGAATGAGATAATTGTTATATCAACTTTTCCAGGCACGATGATGATTGGTTTGTGACATTGTGCATACCCTCTATATCGAACTAAGTTTTGAAGCAGTAAAATTACATATAATATGAGTATCCGTTCTATTTCTAGACTGCGTAACGGCACGTAACCTTGAACTTATCACCAACATAACAAACCCCAAAAGTAGTCACTCTCTTTATGGTAAATTGACTATCGCCTCACTGGTATTTATTTATTTGATGGATGACTATAATGATAGTAATCACTTTTCGGGCGTTCTTACAGGCACCTTGAATCAAACACTCACCCCTATGGGAGGTGAATACAACGGACTTTTTCTATAAAAAAAAAAATTACGTATAGTTCTGTGATAGTATGAACCCTTGGAAAGGATGCTCATCTCTCTTATCATGAATTGTTACTTACAACAAAGCATAAGGGAAAACGTGCTGTCCATTAGAGTCTTTCATCTAAAAAATGATAAATAATAGTGGGTACCTATCTAATCTACCAAACTTTCATTCAAAAATTAAAAACACCAGCGCGGCTACTACGGACCAATATATTGCAGCCTCTAACTGGTAATTTTTATAGTTTCTTTCTCTCTTGAAGTAATTTGGGGATTACGACAATTAAATCACCAATTAGCCAATTTCCTCACTAACTTTCTTAGACCAAGTTACAATAAACACTCGGCTAAATTCTGTCGAAGGTAAATAAGCTTGCTGATCTGGTCTATTGATTAACTGCGCAATGACTTTTGGTCAACTCTATCTATTCTCACCGCCTAACGCCCTTTCTTTCATTTTCTCAACAATGCATATGACTCTTGTCTGGCATACTACATATATTATTAATAAAGAATTGACACAGAATGAAGCAAGTTCAATACCCTTTACCTATTAGTACACAGTCCTTTCTTTGAACAATTTTATATCTACTTATTAATATCAATAAACAAAATTCTATACATACAGGAAGCCTTCTTCGGTGTACAATTAGGCGAGTAACTGATAAGCGGAGGTAATTCTCAGACGTAGCTTTCATCAAGATAAAATTATACTTATGACATTTTTCACCTGGACTAATCAGCTTTGAAGTCTTTCCAAGACATTGATCACATGATATCCGCCGTGAGTGCTACTCATTTTATCACGATCAGATGGTCTTTCTAAGTATATCCTTTCATTGCGCAGACATCTTTTATTGTAACTAAATTTTTGCCCCGTTATTTTCAGTTAATCAAAGTTCCACGTCGCTCAAGTGTTCAACTGTCGGAACAGAATATCAATCATACTATATTGCTAAAGTATACACTAAAATCTATTGAGCCCCTTGTTGTCGCGCTAGGGTCATGTCAAAGTGCTCTTTTGGTGGCGATACGTAAGGTAGGATATAATCTTCATTTATCTGCACGTAATTAGTTCACATTATAAATCCATTCATTTCGTGCTACCTACATCATATTATTACCATACAATAACAATTAGCTCCTCTCTGACGACCGTCTCGGTGAGATATCCTCTCATTGGCCACATTTGGATTTTGAAGCACAGCTTGATTTTGTTGCGATATTCAAGTCCCTCAAATTTAGGCTGGGTCGAGAGGCGTATTCATGAGGTGATCAACGAGGACGCCAAGTTTCAAAAAAGTGCCCTGGGCCTTCGAAATCAGCGGTGTTACGCCGTGAAGGTATCCCTAAATCAAATCAATATCATGTCGTGTGTGTCGGGCATATCATATTTTTCAATTAAGCTTTCTGAAATTCATTACCTCCAAAGGCTGGAGTAAATGGATTGCTAGATGTTGGTAAGTATGACAGCTCTTTCGTTCCTTCGCCCTTTGTTCATACAAATACGTTTATAACACGTTAAGCGTTACAACAGCTCGGCAAACATACAAAGAGACAATAGATGATATATATGAATTAGTGGGACGATACGTTGGTACGCAGAAATGAATTTGGGATTCGATTCACTTTTATCGTCTTACATAGTCGCTCCCTCAAGTGTCGCCATTTTTGTTCTCCCTAAACTTGTTTCCTTCGTAGACTCCACAGGCATCCAAATCAAACTTCAGTTTAATTCGACGAGTGGATTCTACCTGTCGGCATCCACCGAGCAATTAAATGATCAGGGTGAACTTCCACTCATGTTTATTAACATTGTTCGAAAACGTAAGACACTAACGTTCACAACGCTAGAGCTGGTGAGAAACAGTTTCGCTCATTCTTCACATTAATTAGGAGAAACCGGCTCTGCGGTAAGCTATGGGCACATGCTATCTCTTGGCCATTCGTCTAGAAAAAAAATTTTTTTTTTAATCTTCTAGATTCAGAAAAACAACAAAATTAACGAATCCCTGACGGAGGTGTACTTAATGTCAGACAAGTACTGAGAGCGTCTATCACAATCACTTCATATGTCTTCGATATGACTGGCGCTTGAATTATTCACTATTCTCTCAATATGATTGAAACATACTGCAGAACCATTGCGGAACTCATCGCTGATGTTCGCTATACCATTAGTATCTTCTACAAAGCATCGGAATCAATCGGGATGCTTGACATGTTGGTGTCGTTTGCACATATGTGTACTATAGCAAACTATAGTAAGTCTGCAATGGTATTAATACAGCGAATTAGAAAGAACCTGTCATATATTGAAATAGTTACTAATCTCAAATAAGTTCAAGTTTTCTTACCACACTCCACCTTTTTTTTTTTTTTAGCTCGGCCAGAATTTACTGAAACTCTAGCAATTAAGGCTGGCCGTCATCCAATGCGCGAACGAATTCACCTGGAAACATTTGTTCCGAACGATACTTATGCTAGTGACACTGCAAGTTTTCAATTCATCACAGGACCTAACATGAGCGGCAAATCTACGTACTTACGACAAATTGCTTTACTTAGTGTCATGGCGCAGATTGGCTCATTGTAAGTCAACTCGTTGATGTTGTCTCTCCTGTTGGAGATCCTTTTGCCTTCTTACCTTGTAATTGATACGGTTTTTTGAACCTCGTCGCTGCCTAGTGTGCCTGCGGAGTATGCGTCGTTCAGGATTGTCAGTCAGGTTAGATTTTAGCTACAAACTCTTCTTTCAAAATTTGCCTATCTTAAATTAATACTGGTATTGCCTAACAGTTGTTCTCCCGTATCTGTAATGACGACAACTTGGAAACGAATGCGTCGGCATTCATGGTGGAAATGCGAGAAACTGCATACATTGTTCAAAACGTCACAGACGATAGTCTCGTTATTATTGACGAGTTGGGCAGAGGTAGTTTGTTTTGTTTTTAGGAGGCCCGCAGTTACTTTGTCCAAATATGCGTTAGTTCAAGAAGCTCAACCCCCTGATTGTTATTTTAATAGGAACATCGACCCAAGATGCACTCGGTATCACATATGCTGTTTGTGAGCAACTTCTTAAAAGCAAGGTTGATACAATAATAATAACAAATCACTTGCATGTAGAATTACGAGTTTTTTGCTTTTCGTTGAGCGCAAAACATGAAACGCTCAATGGAATGTAAATTATTATGGCAGGCCTTCATTTTCTTTGCCACGCACTTCCATGAGCTCTCTACAAGACTTGTCTTTTACCCCAACGTCGTGAGCTTGCATTTTCAAGTCCAGGTAACAAATAGTATTATTACTCTATTAAAACATTTCATTTTTGCGATGGCCAATTATTCTGACCTTTAACATTTCAGATTGATAATGAGAAACAATATAGCAAGATACGATATTTGTATACGGTGAAAGATGGGAGTACCACAGAGGAGCATTACGGTAATTGATTGCTATTCCTTTTTGTGTGCGTATTTCCACGCGAAACGATATTCCTGCAAGCTATGATATTCAAACATTCCCAACTTGCACGTGAACATTCGCCCTATTAGGCTTGAAACTGGCAGACATGGCCGGATTTCCTCAGGATATCGTCAATCGTGCAGCAGCGGTGTCACACCAGGTGATATACGTATATAATTATATATAATGCCTTTTTTATTGATCGCAGTTCCATCTGATGTGTTAATTCGTTCTTTCTTTTTTGTATCAACTTGGGAAAAAGCTGGAGGCCTTAGTTATTGAGAACCGCCAGCAATCCAAAAGCACGAAGGCAACATTACGGAGGAAATCGTTGGTGACTGTAAGTATATAAAGCGTATTGCATCAACCTGTGCCCTTGAATGGATTAAATTAAACTAACGGTCGTGCTGCATAGCTCGCCCGGCAATTACGAGAGGTGCGAAATACCATGACGAACATATCGGAGACGTATCTCTGTGAATACCTCAAGCTCTTGCAGGACGAATTTCTGGAAACCATGCAAAAACTAAAATGAAGCCAACGACAGATTTGTGTTAATCTCGCGCGTCAGTTCACATTTCAAAACCACGGATGTATTGGTATTGAAATTGACAATCGTTCCCTTCTGGCTTCCCTTCCTCCCCCCCGCCCACCAGTATGTATACATTTCGCAGCGTGTATGTTTTCGAAGGTCGCATAAGCAGGAAAATAATCCTTGGCTCGGCAAACTATACAATCACACTTTGGTAATGAAATAAACGTCGCATTACGTAAAATAATAAAAGATCGATATGAATCATAAGTTGTACATATATATGATAAAGGATGTAGTGCAATATATTACCAACGTCATCTACTCATTAGAAAAGAGGGAGTTGAAGGCATTTTAGTCTCATCCGTGTGTTTCATGCTCTATGCTTAGTCGAGAGTATTTTATGTGCCACGTGCTTTTGTAAAAGAAGCCCATCTAATTTGCTAAAAGGAAATTTTCAGAAACCTGTATGTAATCAAGAAATGGGAAAGGAAAGTGAACCAATAAAAATGACAGGACACTAGAAAAAAGAAAAAAAGAAAAATAATAATAATTATACAGTGAAATAAAAGAAGGGAAAGGGGGGCAAGCAACTGAATGACTCAGGATTATTAACACAATTAAGATAAAAAAAAAAAATGTTGATGGCAGGTTACCGAGCAAAAACATTTGTTTCTTTGGTATGTGTAGAGGGGAGAAAGGAGAAAGGAGGTAAGAAACCTTATCATGGCGATTTTTCCCGCATGTCTAGAATGACGACTTGTTTGTTGGAGGTGCATGCCGCAAGCTTATCTCCAGTCTTGTTAAAATGTACTTCGAAAATGCCGCCGTTACCCTTATAAGTCTTGAGTAGAATTCCCTCCTGGAATCCGTGGCCGAGATTAAAAATAAGCGGTTGGAAATAAGAAAGAAAGTTTGAGACTAAAGAGTCATGTGAATCATCTGAGTCAAACATTCTAAATACTTGTGGATTTCCTACCCTTGTATTCCATACATTCAACACTTCATCAAAAGATCCTGTTGCCAAAAGCCTAGCGTCTGGACTGAACGATATCGAATAGACAGCCTCCGAGTGATTTTTTAATACGTGAAGACACGATGCGTTAAGTGCATCCCATAATCGCACAGTCGCGTCGAAAGATGCCGTAGCAAGAATTCGCGGCGAATCCGTTGGTGTGGATTTGCTGCGGGGGGCCCACTGTAAGGAATATATTTGCATTTCATGACCGCGAATCTCTTGGACCCACGTGTCTTGTGTTGGTGACCAAATCTAATGAAGCGGAGACAGCAAATGGAGTTTTTTTTTTTTTTTAA
>RBNK01002651.1:0-10359 GCA_003990785.1 Endogone sp. FLAS-F59071 | reverse complement strand
TTTTATTAATTATTCATTCACATTTAGCATTTTACTAATTGCTTCTTTGTATTCAGCATTAGTTGTTCATTCATGTTTGATATTTTACTAATTACTTCTTTATATTTGGCATTAGTTATTCATTTATGTTCAGTATTTTACTAATTGCTTCTTTGTATTCAGCATTAGTTTCATTCATATTGTGATATAAAATACAAACAAATGTAAGTTCTCCACCAGCTCATTACAATGAGCAATAATAAAAAAAGTAGATATTGAGCAAGATGATGAGAATAAGGGTGCTGATCTATTTTTTTGAAGATGTTTGTGCATATGATAAGATGACAACAACCTATCTTTTATTCAAGCAAAATTATTAAGCTATTTATACAAAATAATAACAGAATGATAGAACAAATAGCCAGTGGTGCAAAGTATAAATACTATTATAGAGAACAAAAGAAAGAAAAGGAGGTAGAGGATTTGAGCTCAAATATCTGAAAATATAAGAGTTAGGATAGAAAATGACATCTAGAGAGCTATGCAATCCAAGGAGTCATTTTATTCATATATCATATATTACTGATATATATAGCACATAATGTTAAGGCTTCACAAAGCTACATATACTCTATGATAAAGGACTGAAGTTTCATGAATTTGTTACCACACCTGGTTACAGGCTAAGAAAGGCTCATCTTTGAGTTTAAGAGTAGTCTCAATATTTCTTGACCTTACTTTGATATACTGCCATTGCTAAGATAGAGTCATTAGTATATTATAACTAAACATTCTGTTCTTTTACATTCTGTATGAAGTATATGTTGAAATTTGATCTTCGAATGTGTGTTTTTAGAGTAAAAGAGCACACTGGCTTATGAAGCCAATATGCGTGTATTTATTAATGCTAAATTATGATTGGTTGATATAAACAAAGATTGTCTAAGCCATGATTGAGTAACGTAACAATCAATCGTTGATGGGAGAGAGAGATATAATAAGCTAATAATTTCAACACTCCCCCTGCTTGACATATCTCGATAAAAATAAATAAATAAAAAATAAAAAAATAAAAAATGTTCAACTGTACATCATGAATGGCATCCATGAAGTACATTTACTGCAAATAATTATATATAAAATACTACTTGAGTGATAAGAATGATGTGATAAAGAATATAAAAGATTTTTTTAAAAAAAATTAGTTACGTAAGCCCATTTTTGCGATCAACATTTCAAGTCTTGGTCGCGCAAGTGACTTGGTTAATGCATCGGCGATTATTTCATCTGTCGCCATGTAAACAATATCTATCACCTTTGATTCAACTTTCTCTCAAATAAAGTGATGCTGAATGTCGATATGCTTTGATCGAGCGTGATTAATTGGATTTTTGATGAGGGCGATTGCTAATTGGTTGTCTTCAAATAAGGTTGTTGCACAATTCGGCAAATATCCTAGCTCATCCAATAGAGTGTGTAGCTAAATGGCTTCTTTCATCGCATGTGCTAATGCCATATATTCTGCCTCAGTTGTTGATAGGGCAATGGTTGGTTGACGTTTGCTTGACCAGCTGATGGCTCCTCCTGATAGATTGAAAATATAGCCCATGGTTGATCGTCGTGTATTAATGTCTCCTCCCCAGTTGGCATTACTGAAACCGATCAGTCTTAGATCCTGATCGCATCCAAGGCACAGCTTATAATTGGCTGTTCCTTTAATATATCTTAATAATCGTTTGAGGGCATGGTGATGTTCTTGCATTGGATTGGCTGAAAATTGACTGATGATGCTGATAGCAGCAGCTAGATCAGGTCTTGTCCCGATCATCAGATATATTATACTACCGATCATTTGTCTGAATAGATTTTAGTTTACAGATTTTCCCCCTTCAGCTTTGAATTGAATGGATGGATCAAGGGGTGTGCTGATTGGCTTGGCATCTGTCATATTAAACCTTATAATGATTTGATTGGCGAAGTAGCTTTGATCAATTGTGATCATGTGTGTTTTTCGATCATGCATGACTCGAATACCCAGAAAATGTTTAATTTCACCACAGTCCGTCATATCAAATGCATTGCTAAGCTTCACCTTGAATTTGTTTATTGTTTCCATCAAATTAACCAGAATTAGTAGATCGTCAACATATATAGCAATAATTATCAGCGATTGATCGTCTTGTCTTCTTCTTAGATAAATGCTGTGATCTGATTGTAGTCTTGTAAAATTTGATTGGCTGAGGTAGTTGTCGATCTTCTGATTCCATATATGAGATGATTGCTTTAGTCTATACAATGATTAATTAAGCTTACACACAGCTCTTGGTGATAGCTCTGATTGGTCGATTCCTTCAGGTACTATCATGTAGATCTCTTTATCAAGATTGCCATTCAGGAACGCAGTTTTTACATCCATTTAGTGAATTTCTAAGTTTAAGACTGCTCCGATCGATAAAAGTGCCCTGATCAACGTGAATTTCACCATAGGAGCAAATGTTTCATTGTAATCAATTCCTTGCTGTTGTGAATATCCCTTGGCCACTAATCTTGCCTTGTACCTGGCAACTGATCCATCAGTGTTGAGCTTCTTTTTAAATATCTATCTGTATCTAATCGGCTTGCGTCTTGTAGGTACCTCAGATACAATTGTCCACGTGTCATTATTCTTAAGTGATTTAAGCTCTTGATTGATCGCTTCCTCCCAAAGCTTTGCATCAGGCAAAGAAATTGCTTCCTTGTATGTCATTGAGTCATCGGTCGATTCAATTAAATTAGCTTCTGACATATAATCTTACCAAATTTGTAGAGCTTCAATATCTATCAATTGTTCGATTAGCTCCCAGGTGTTGTTGTCATCATTATAGCCTAGTCATTTAACCAGATATTGCCTTTTTTCATCAATCTTGCATTCTCCGATGATTGCTTCAATGATATATTCTTGATCTTCTGGATTAATAATTGTTGGGGATTTTAATATAATAGATTCATCAAATATAACATTGTGGCTGATCTCTATCTTCCTATTGGTTGGATCCCAGAGCCTGTATACTTTCTTTTCGTCATGATAGCCAATCATTTTAAGCTTTTTGGATCGGGGCGCTAGTTTTGACCTTTTTCCTTTGTGAATATGCATATATGTGTCAGCCCATATGATGCGCAAGTTACTGATATCAGGCTTGTGACTGTGCCATAATTCAAATGGTGAAGCACTCTCCTTATTGGCTCACGTTGGCAATCGGTTGTATAAATATGTAGTACTTGCGGCAAGTTTCACCCAAAGTTCATCAGGTATGTCGGCAGTGATTTTAATAGCTCAGATCGACTCTATCAATGTCTGGTTATATTGTTTAGCTACACCATTTTGTTGCAGCATGTCCAGTGTTATCATTTCATGATGAATTCCATTTTTGATTAAAAATTCGCACATCTCGGTGTTTACATACTCTCCTCCTCCATCGGACTGGAGAATCTTCAGTTTTCGGCTCGATTGTGTTTCGGCGAATACCTTGAATGTCCGGAATCGATCAAATGTATCACTTTTGTTGTCAATAAAATATGTTGTGACATAGTGAGTGGCGTCATTGATGAATGTTAATATATATTTCACTCCATTAACTGATGGCATGGGCATTGGCCTGCACAGATCTGAGTGTATCCTTCCGATAGGCTCTATCGATCAATTTTTCGCGTGTCCGAATGGCTTGCAGTGTAACTTCGCGTGTTCACACCCAGTGCATATTTCGATTTGTCTGGTTGATAGCTGCATATCTCCGAGCCCTGTGACAAATTTGTTGATTGATTGCAGAGTATTTCAGCCCAGATGACCCAGCCGGTGATGCTATAATATATAGTCATCAATCTTGGAATTAGCAATGTTTGCTTCTAGCTCTAGCTCTAGTGATGTCGATAAATGAAATAGGTCGCCATCAGCCTGTCCAATTTTGACTTCTTTATGATTCATACCAATTTTAATTACTGATCTGTCACTCTTGAAGGTTATGTCATTTCCATTATGTGTCAATGCCCGGACAGATATTAAATTTCTAGTGATCTCTGATACATATAAGACATCCCGTAATTTCAGCTCATCGTCGAGCTCAATTGTCCCAACATGTGTCGCATGTAGTTTCTTGTTCCCTGCACATGTGACCAAGCTGTCGTACTCAGCTACCATCTCGAAAATCTTCAATTGGTTGAACATATGTTGCATGGCACCTGAATCGATGATAGCGCCAATTGCCAGATTTGCTTCAGCTCTCGGTTTAGCCTTTTCTTTTTCTGTTTTTACCTAATCGTTGAATTTGTTGTATTGAAATATTCCGTATTCTCCCTCACAGATGTAACATTTCCGAGAGTGTCCCCGAAAATTCCCACCTCAATGGGCTCCGCGATCACTGCCTCAGTCATTATGATAACCTCCTCGATTGTTTCCGTTATCATTGTTATAGCCTTGGCTTCATCTGGCGTTTCCACCTCGATTGTTGTGACTGCCACCTCAGTAGCCACCTCAGTCTGTTGTGTGGGCTTCATTGCACCTTTGTTTACTATCTGGGTTGAACCTGATACATGCGAGTTGTAAAGCCTCTAGCATTGTCGGCATATTCTTCTGTACAAGTATTAATTCCCGGTACCTGAGGCTTAGACCCCAGAGATATTGTAGTATAGCTTCTATGTCAGTCATATCTTTGATTTGTGCCATAATTTGATTGAACACATCATTATAATCTTCGATCAATCCTTTTTGCTTTATTATCGCAAGCTTATCACATATTCGTAACAATTGTTCCATTGTTGTGTATTTTTGCGTCATAGCCTCTTTAAGCTCATTCCACGAATCAAATTCTCCCAATGTGTTCATGTGCCTCTGTAACCACATTCTAGCGTTGTCTGTAATTTTACTGATTGCTGCATTGACTTCCTCCTTTTGTACTAATAGATTGGCACTGGTGATAAATTGCTCTATGGCATCAAAGTAATCAAACAATCTGAGTGCGCCTCCTGACCCATCGAATTTGTTGATTGATCTCAGGTACTCCTTCACCAGATCGTTAAGCTTTGTTGATGTTATTGGTGATAGTAATGGTGATTGTGTTTGTATTTGTGGTGTGTTGCCTTCTGTAGCTGCATTCTAATTGGTTGGTACGCTAGGTGATGTGTTTGTTTTGTCGATTTTTACAATCAATTCGCCCAATAGGGTTGCCAGTGTGTCTAATTTATCTTCCTGATTTCTGATCATTGTAGCCATCTGTTCCTGTTGATCAAGGCTAAATCCAATATTGCTCTGATGGTTGCCATCCAATCCTTCGTCGTCGTCATCAGAGGGTTGATATCTGTTGTCTGTTTTTGATTTAGACCGCAATCTTGTTGATCTTGTTACTGACGATGATAATGTGTATAGGTTGTCTATTTCATTGTGTCGCGTTGTTGAATGCTATGTTGTTACGTATTGTTTATCATGTTGCTTTATCGCGGTGTCATTTATCATGTTGTTTATTACATTATTTGACGTATTGTTTATAATGTTAAATAAACACTTACAGTAATTGCAGTTGTAACTGCTATGATTGTGTAGATGCTATGATTGCATAGATCTCAGGTTGTCAAGCTGCAATTCGAGTGGTTCAGGGCTCATAACCTGTTGAAATTTGATCTTCGAATGTGTGTTTTTGGAGTAAAAGAGCGCACTAGCTTATGAAGCCAATATGCGTGTATTTATTAATGCTAAATTATGATTGGTCGATATAAACAAAGATTGTCTAAGCCACAATTGAGTGATGTAACAATCAATCATTGATGGGAGAGAGAGATATAGTAAGCTAATAATTTCAACAGTATAGACCCTCCTACTTGGGCTGTAGCTTGGCTGACCATAAAGATTCTATAATACTCTTATAGAGTAAAACTTAGTCTCCAATCTGTAGTAATACTGTATTGGCTTTCTTATCTTAGTTTGTATACTGTCATTCCTGAGCTTTTTAATGAAGACAGCTACTTTATCAGAAAACTATTTTCAGTTCATAGTTTATAACTAGCATCTGTGCTCATAGGCTGTTCACAGGCTGTTTACAGACTGTTCTAGTTAGTTCATGGTTCATAATATTGTTCTAGTGGAGTTCTAGGGTAGTTTGTGGCTGTTTGCAGCTGTTCACTAATAATAGTTTATAGTCTATAACTAGCATCTGTGTTCATAGCTATTTTGTTTATAGCTCTTAGTAAAATAGTTTGCAGCTCTTAGTAAAATAGTTTATAGATTAATTAACTATTTTTCTGATATTTGTATTATATAAGCTAAAGTCTAGCAATGTTATATAAGATATATACCCAGAGTTAGTCATTGTAGGTTCTAAGGTCTTGCATTGGGTAATGGAATTTGCAGCTAGGCTTTCTTTTATAGATAAGCTCAAAAGGGCTGAACTCTATAAATCTTTGTTAAATTGTTTATATAGTAAAGAAGGCACTATTGAGATAATGGTCCTATATATCTTTTTGACTAATGATCTTAATAAGAATATTCTTAACTGTTTGGTTGATTCATTCTATCTGTCTATTTTCTTAGAGATGATAGGCTGTTGTTTGAATATGTTTAATATAGTATATTCATTCTAGCTTTTATACTAATTTGTTGAGGAATTCAATACTGCAATCACTTATAATTTCCTTAAGTACTCTATGTCTACAGATGATATTTATATATAAGAACTTAACAACTATTTATATATTGGCATCCTTAATAGCAACCACTTTGATATACTTGGTAAAAAAACTACTAATAAAATAATATATCTCTTCTTCATTAATGTAATAGGTATTGAACCCATGATATTAATGCTAATATGTAAAAATAGTTTAGCCTAAATTATTATAGATCTAGCTTCTAGTATGTCCTTTGCTTATACTCATTTTTAATATATATTATATTATTATATATACTCTACCATATTATCTTATATTACTGGCTACTATGCATATGTTGTAATTATTAGCTTATTATATCTCTCCTATCAATGATCGATGTATCAATGATTGATCATACATCACTCAATTGTGGCTTAGATGATCTTTGTCTGTATCGACCAATCATAATTTAGCATTAATAAATACACGCATATTGGCTTCATTAGCCAGTGCGCTCTTTACCCCAAACACACATTCGAAGATCAAATTTCAACAGGTTATGAGCCCTGAGCCGCTCGAATTGCAGCTCGACAACCTGAGATCTATACAATCATAGCATCTACGCAATTACAACTGCGATTACTCATTCAACGACGCGATACGACGAAATGGACAACCTATATGCATCATTGTCATCAGCAACAAGATCGACAAGATTGCGATCTAAATCAAAAACAGACAATAGATATCAACCCCCTGACGATGACGACAAAGGATTGGATAGAAACCATCAGAGCAATATTGCATTTAGCCTTGATCGACAGGAACAGATGGCTACAACGATCAGAAATCAGGAAGATAAATTAGACACGCTTGCAACCCTAATAGGCGAATTGATGGCAAAAATCGACAAAACAATTACATCACCTAGCGCGCTAACCAATCAGAATGCAGCTACAGAAGGCAATACACCACGACCATCACCATCACCAACAACATCAACAAAGCTTAACGATCTGGCGAAGGAGTACCTGAGATCGATCAACAAATTCGATGGATCGGGTGGCGCACCCAGATTGTTCGATTACTTTGATGCTGTAGAGCAATTTATCACCAGTGCCAATCTATCAGTACAAAAGGAGGAAGTCAATGCAGCGATCAGTAAAATTACAGGCAACGCTAGAATGTGGCTATAGAGGTATGTAAACACATCGAGAGAATTTGATTCGTGGGATGACCTTAAAGAAGCTATGACACAAAAATATACACCAATGGAACAATTGCTACGAATGCATGATAAGCTTGCGATGATGAAGCAAAAAGGATTGATCGAAGATTATAATGATGCATTCAACCGGATCATAGCGCAAATCGAAGATATGACCGACACAGAAGCTATACTGCAATATCTCCGAGGTCTAAGCCCCAGGTACTGGGAATTAATACTTGTGCGGGAGAATATGCCGACAATGCTGAAGGCTTTACAACTCGCATGCATCAGGTTCGACCCGGATAACAAGCAGAGGCGCGACGAAGCCTACGCGACAGACCGAGGTAGCTACCGAGGCGGTGACTGAGGCGGATACCGAGGCAGCGACCAAGGCGGCTACCGAGGCGGCAGTCGCGACAACCGAGGCGGAAACGCTGGACGAAGCCAAGGCTACAATAACGAAAATGGAAACAATCGAGGAGGTCATAATGACAGAGGCGACCGAGGTGGCAATCGCGGAGCCAATCGAGGTGGGAATTTTCGGGGACACCCTCGGAAATGTTATGTCTGTGAGGGAGAACACAGAATATTTCAATGCAACAAATTCAATGATTGGGTAAAAACAGAAAAAGAAAAAGAAAAGGCTAAACTGAGAGCCGAAGCAAATCTGGCGATTGGCGCTATCATCGATTCGGGCACCATGCAATATATGTTCAACCAATTGGAGCTCTTCGAGATGGTGGCTGAGCACGACGGCTTAGTCACGTGTGCAGGGAATGAGAAATTACGTGTGACACACATTGGGACAATTGAGCTTGACGACGAGCTGAAATTACGGGATGTCTTATATGTACCGGAGATCACCAGAAATTTAATATCTGTGCAGGCGTTGACACGTGATGGAAATGACATAACCTTCAAGAGCGATGGATCAGTAATTAAAATCGGTGTGGATCATGAAGAAATTAAAATCAGACAAGCCGATAGTGACCTATTTCATTTATTGACATCAGAGCTAGAGCTAGAAGCAAACATCGCCGATTCCAAGATTGCAAACATCGCCGATTCCAAGATCGATGACTATATATTATGGCATCACCGACTAGGCCATTCGGGCCGAAATACTCTGCAATCAATCAACAAATTTGTCACAGGGCTCAGAGATGTGCGGCTGTCAACCAGACAAATCGAAATATGCACTGGGTATGAACACACAAAGTTGCATCGCAAGCCATTCAGACACGCAAAAAATCGATCGATGGAGCCTATCGGAAGGGTGCACACAGATCTGTGCGGGCCGATGCCCACACCATCAGTCAACAGAGCAAAATATATATTAACTTTCATCAATGATGCCACTTGCTACGTCACAACATATTTTATTGACAATAAAAGTGATACATTTGATCGATTCCGGACATTCAAGGCTTTTGCTGAGACGCAATCGGGCCGAAAACTCAAGATTCTCCGATCAGATGGAGGAGAAGAGTATGTAAACACCGAGATGTGCGAATTTTTAATCAAACACGGAATTCATCACGAAATGACGACACCGGACACGCCACAACAAAACGGTGTAGCCGAATGATATAACCGAACATTGATAGAGTCAATCTGGGCAGTTAAAATTACTGTCGGGATACCTGATAAACTCTGGGTAGAACTTGCCGCAAGTGCTACATATTTGCACAACCGATTGCCAACGCGAGCCAATAAGGAAAGTGCTTCACCATTTGAATTATGGTACGGTCACAAGCCTGATATCAGTAACTTGCGCGTCATATGAGCTGATGCGTATATGCATATTCACAAGGGAAAAAGGTCGAAGCTGGCGCCCCGATCCAAAAAGCTTAAAATGATTGGCTATCACGATGAAAAGAAGGTGTACAGGCTCTGGGATCCAACCAATAGGAGGATAGAGATCAGCCATGACATCACATTCGATGAATCTATTATATTAAAATCCCCAACAATTGTCAACCCAGAAGATCGAGAATATGTCATTAAAGTGATCATTGGAGAATGCAAGATTGATAAAAAAAGGCAATATCTGGTTAAATGACTAGGCTATGATGATGACGACAACACCTGGGAGCCAATCGAACAATTGATCGACACTGAAGCTCTACAAATTTGGCGAGATCGCATGTCAGAAGTTAATTTAATTAAATCGACCGATGACCCAATAACCTACAAGGAGGTAATTTCTCTGCCTGATATAAAGTTTTGGGAGGAAGCGATCAATCAAGAGCTTAAATCACTTAAGAATAATGACACGTGGATGATTGTACCTGAGGTGCCTGCAGGATGCAAGCCGATTGGATGCAGATGGGTATTTAAAAAGAAACTCAACACTGATGGATCGGTTGCCAGGTACAAAGCGAGATTAGTGGTCAAGAGATATTCACAACAGCAAGGAATTGATTATGATGAAACATTTGCTCCTGTAGCGAAATTCATGTCGATCAGGGCACTTTTATCGATCGGAGCAACCTTAAACTTAGAAATTCACCAAATGGACGTAAAAACTGCGTTCCTGAACGGCAATCTTGATG
>RBNK01002650.1:0-10362 GCA_003990785.1 Endogone sp. FLAS-F59071 | reverse complement strand
TCTTGGCTATCTGAATAGCACTTTCAATATCTTTTCTAGAACCTCAATTCGCGCAAGGCACCCATCCCGAATCCCAAGAGGAGACCTTTGCAGTTTCACCCTCTGTTCACGAAATTTTAAGCCTTGCAAGTGACGCCGCTCATTGGTGGCCATCGGCTTCCTCCAAAGCAACTGAACTTTCTTGTGTAGTGCTGACATCAGCGACAGCTGGGCGTAGGCGAGATGGCGCAAGTACTTGGCTTCCGCCGCAGCTATGATAAGCATTTCAGCATGGAGCACAGTGGAATGAATCAGGGTCAAATGCAAACCAATACCAGCACGGTGTCCTGTTGGAGTAGGAATTGAACGATGATGATTTCTTGAAATAACTCCATAGATGAGGAACCGTCATGGTATACCGCATTCACGGATACATTCTAAAATGATGGTAGACGCTGATGTCTGCTCGATGTTGGCAATTTTGGGGTTGTTAGTGAAGCCAAATTGTCCCGTCGATCCAACGGATTTAAGTCTGTACAAATGCGAGACTGCAGGTGAGTTGCACGCGTGCTTAATGACATTTCAGTAGGTGCGAAACATGCTTCTCCCAATCGTTAGCCTGGTTTTCTGGAATGCTGTAGATAGTCCTGATTTTCCTATAATGCTTTACTTTTTGATATACTTCTTTGATCAAGCACTCAACTGGGCAAAGTTGATACGTCGGCCATATCGGTGTAATTCCACAATGGGTTTTCTGCACAGGTCACAAGCTTTCTGCATCACTTCTTCTGAAGGTAATGGTCGGCATGCGGTGAATTCCGGGCAAGCTTTGGTCGTCGCTCCGGACTCGACGTAATATTTACTCATATCCGTCACCCATCCAAGCTCGACATGGTTAGGGCGTGGCCGCAGGATAACACCAGCAGAGGATCCTCATCTACATCTATATCATACAGAGACTGGTGCATCACCAAGGTCGATAAGCATGCATGTCCTTTGTCTTATCAGCACAAAAACACAGAACGTTTTCGACGGGCAAACCTCGCTGCATACAGATGAATAACGATGGCCGCAGTCGAGTGTCTTACTGCGATCTTTCTCCGAAACTCGTTCACTACCTTTGGCTTTGGCCACAAACCGGCAAACAATGCAATACTATATACGCAAAAGTTAAACGCCATGGTGCTGTATTGCTTTAGATACGAAAATAAGCTTATATACATATATTTGAGTTGTAATTACATACATGTATGTTAGACTCTTCTATATGAAGAGTACTTTCATTCAAAGTCTCAAATTTTGTTCCATGAATTAGTGACATGGGACATATTTCTCTAGTTAATAACCAATCTAATTCACTAACTTATTAATAAACGTATAATTAATTCGTAAAAATCTAAAAATAAGTTTTTCTTATTTAACTAATTAACGCCAATATTACTTTCGCAACTTGACAACATCCCCATTCCGCCACATTGCCACTTTTGCCACCTTGAACCTATCTGTTGTTACATCCTCCCAACTTCGGGGTTAGTACCCGGGTTTTCTAACCGGTAGGCGACGTTTGTGTAATGGAGGCTTGGTTAGCACAAACAACAATTCACACTGTTATATACACTGGTTTTGGTAACGAGTACATACATGTAGAGGCGAGACATGATGTGCGAGCAGAGACAGTGACACGCGATACGTGTGGAATATTTTCTGATTTATATTCGTGGCGCATACCCAAATATCAAATATCAAATGGACCTTGCTGTTTTAACTTGTCAATCAATCTTTTTTATGGTGGCGCCAACACATGGCCAACTATAAAACGCTTGTCTATAAATAACTCGCCCATCCAACTTCCCCAATATGATGACTAAGTCGTTGTTACAAACGTCGCTCAGCTGACACTTAAGTTGTCACTGTCACCGCATATGGGTGATTATTTTTGAAGACGGACCAATTTTTTATGGATATCTAATTAGATACTGACATAACCAGATTATAAAAATAGTAACCCATATATATATATTCTCTGTATTTTATCACATGATCATGTAAGTAACTGCATTTCCTTTTTCTCACTTTCCCTCTGGTATATAAAAAGTGGACAATTTTAAATGAATAAAACTCAACAAACCAATGGTGTAATTTAAAAAATCTCTTAGATTTATAGAAAAATGGCAAAACAATAAAAAACTATGAAGCTTTCCCTTAAAAATATTTAAATTTAGCGGGCACTGTATATAATTAATTACATACCGTCTCCCTAAGAAAGGCCGAGGACGTCGACTGAGACGAATTATAATATTATATAAAGTGGCTCAATGCTTATTTATCATGCGATCGAGCAAAATAAGTGATCTTTAGGGAGGGAAACGGCAACTAAAATGCAGAAGCGCGTTTAGAAGCGATGCGTGCGAAAGCTATCCGAGAATGCGGGCATGCAAATTTTTGTAGTATGTACCAGTCTGATACTTTATTCCTTTGATATATTGTATTAATAAAAAATAAAAATAAAAATAAAATAAAAAAAAAAAAAAAAAAAAAAAAAAAAAAAAAAAAAAAAAAAAAAAACTTCGATCTCGTCATCGTCAAGATTGGTATATTCGCAACGGATCTTGGAAATTGTCAATACAAACAGATGTGGTCGGTCCGAGAACCTGCCGATAGTCTCTCTTTTTTTTTACTTAACGAAATTGACACAAATATATAATTTCTATCGACACTCCAGTCTTGCATGAATGATAAAGCTAAATTTCGGACATACAGTAACTATAAAACGCCATTCAAAGGATGTATAAAACATGTAATGAAAATAATATACAACAATCACTGAGGTTTGATTCGATATTTAGCTCCACGCTCCAAGCCTACAGCTGGGTACAAGTTTACATTTGGAGGCAAGTTGCGCCAGGCAGTTCCATAGTTGTGTCCATTAACTGACAGAGCACAAGTACGGTTCTTCAAGTCCAGATGAAAAGTTATTTCATCGCCATTTTTAATGTAGACTCCATAATGGGAGTTTAATTTTTTTTTCTTACCGTATATTTCACTGTACGTATTTGACGAAGCAAAGCACCATCCAACGGAGAATAAGTAGGTCAGGGAGTTGTCCCAATTCTCTGCAACGAATCCCACATCGGATCTTCTATCGCTACTTAAAGACTCGATAACAATTGTCCATTCGCAAATACCATCACGATCTGCCGAACATTTGGTGGAGGTTCGTACTGTCTTCTGACCGAAACCTGCTTCTATTGGATATTCCACAACAGTATCTTCTTCAGAGAAGACAAGGCCACCTACGAGCATCGATTGATCCCATTGAAACCTGGGAATCCCGCGAAATCGAGATGAATGAGCTGGACCACAATTTGTGTTTTCGCAGGCATGATCGCAGAATGCCTCTGTATACTGGGGCAACTCGTCAAACACATTTACCGACTTGATGAGGCACTTGAGGCGGCGGGGACATACAAGAGCAAGGTCGAAGTGATCCAACAACCTCAAAAGTGATTTGCGCGACGGTTCACTTTGCAGGTGAATTTTGATGCTAAGTTCCGCGGGTAAACTATTGAGATTGTCAAAGATTACGCGACGTTCGGCAGCGGTAAGAGCAGTGGTGTCACGTGCCCAGGCCCATTCGATGACGCATAGTAGCAGGTTATATTCAGAGGTTTTAAAGTCTACAGTGTTAGTATACGTGAGTAACAGTTCCAGTGCATTGTAGGAGAGCCCGTTTAGGTCTCCGATGGTCAGGGAGTTGGTGCAGAAGGGCTTAATGACAGCGTCATATAGTCCCTCGGTGTTATCATTCCGGGGCATTGATGCAGCGAAATTATTAAGAAGAAACGCAGCAACACCAAAATCTGTAATATCATGCGCCCGGTCGAGCACCAATTGCATGAGCTTGGGAAGGAGGAAGAAGCTTGCTGCATTGTACACTTCAACTACTATGGAGACGGCATTCGAGTCAATGTCCTCGGTGTGAATGAAGCGGAGAACAGCATGCATTGCTATGGACTTGATATCCTGAAAGGAGACCCTGCCGGAGATTGATTCTTGCATATTTCCGTAGAGCATTGCCTTGAATACGGCTGATCTAGAGGCTAGGATTGCACGGCAAGCACCAATTTCGACGCCATCAGCACAGACAAGGACCACATCGTGGAAGGTTGGGTCGGTGAGAATAGATGCAATATCATCCTTCAAGCTTATACCACTGTCGTTTTGATCGGTCATGCTTGTATGCACGAGATAGAATAAGATTTGTGTTAGGAGAAAGATTTTGGGTCTTTGTAAGAGGGGGGTTTGTTAACAGCGTTGCAAAGTTATAGGATTTACCGGACATTCTAGTAAAATAATCTCCTTGATAAACACCCGAGTTGGCTGTGCAAAAAGTTCAGAATAATCAATTATTTACATTAACGAAATTTCTTTCTAATTTTGCGCAGCCAAGTTGAAATCTTCTAAAATTTGCTGCGTAACAGGCGGGATTAACTAAAACAGATCGCTGTCATGCTCAGCCGGCTTTCCTGCGTGACGTGATATTGGAGGGTTGAGGCAGCCAGCTGGTAGTGAAGACCAAGTAGAACATGTTCTAGAATAACTGACAAATGTAGTAGAACAGGTTTTCACAGAACAATTACTTATTTTATTAACATAGAGAGAGGTGTGGGTCTTGAAGAAGTTATCGTATAGAACACCAATCATAAAAGATTTGGAAAGTCTGTCCAGTGTTGGTTACGGGATCCCGTTCCGGCGCTCCGGCAGTATTTTAAGCAAATTGCGACCGTTTGTGTAATAACGGAGGAGGCTTAGTCCCTGGGTGGAATTCTATATTTTGTGTAGAACTTAGAAGCAATGGAAAGGAATGTTGTTCGCTATTAAGAACAATCTAATGAACAATATAGTGTTGTTGAATAATAGAGCGCAGTTGCATAGGTTTCTAAAAAAAAAAAAAAAAAAAAAACAATTTTAAATTAGTATTCCGCAAATTTCGGATAGGCCGGATTCATTCGGGCTCGTATATCTCAGGCTGTGGAAAAACGGTCCTCGGCATGGGAATGGGAAAGTGACAGTTTCCCATCTCGATTTCTGGTAGGTTTTTGTAAATGAAAAAATGGAAAAGTGACTTAAGTGATTAAGAAGAGTGAGTGAGACTGGAGCTCACATCATACAGGGTTTTATCGTTCAACGACATTTTGTTTACAAGATACATTTTAATTTTTGGAACGATTCAGAGAAAAAAAATAAAAAAAGGTCTATGACAGGGACATTGATATTGTGGTGCAAAACTCCTCGAGAAAGTGGTTTCGGTTCTAGAACGATTCTGACGTCACAGCCCTTTTTCCAGTTCCAGCCCCCGTTGGCTTCCGAAGCCTTCCGTCCAGCCTTGTTTCAGTCCGAAACCCCTCGTTTCAGCTCCCGTTGCCTTCGGCGCTTGGGAAACCTTCCGTCTGACTCCCCTCCGGAATCTTCCATTTCAGCTTGCGTTGTCTTCGAGACCCCCCCCTGCCTTCGGCGCCTGGGTTTTTGAGTCATAGTTGGCTTGTTCTGTTATATTAGCTTATTCTAGGTCAATTCTGTATAAATAACCCTAGTATTTTGAATAAAGAGACAGTAGTTGGATTTGCATAATTGCCGTTCCAGTTGAACGTCCTACTCATCGAATAACGCCCGGACCCCAAGGCGGTCATCCAGCACTCACCGACATCCAGCAATTACACACCCGGACCGTTTTTGTCATCTTTATTTTGTTTATCTGGTGAGAGCCCATACTTCATTATATCTCTCATCTGGTGGAGAACCCTATATTCGCACTTTATCTCTCAATATAGATGATGAAGAACTGAAGTATGATGAAGCCTACCCAGTTAAGACAGCTTGCAGTAAGGACTCTTACCCCGAGAAGAAACCAGAAAAGTGACTGTGAAAAATGGACCAGATCGGACAACATAGAAGAGAACTCTAGTGGATAGAAAAGCCGGTAGCTGTGGTAGCTGCGGAGATAAATTGAATACAGAAATCATGTGGCGAAGCAATAGAGGAGCTTTCCCAAACGCATCGCTACTTTAACATTGAGGCCAAAGGCACCAAACTGTCACCTCTCAGCGAAATACAAGAAGTTTTTCCCGATGTGCCTCCTGCCAGACACGTTCACGTCGTCGTCCAGCTTCCGCCAATCTACAAATCTGTAACTGTTAACGCGTCGTTCGAGAGAAAAGAAGCCAAGTTTGTATGGAAGGAGTAGCGTCGGTACATGTTTTTCACGAGCCTCCGGGGTTTAGACTACCAGGTGTTCAAATTTCCCGACGGCGTTGACGAGAACGACGTTACAGTCAAGGCGGCCTTCGACCCGGATGGCCCATACATGCCAATTGACAATGACGAGACCTTGGCGAAGTTAATTGGTAATGACGACGAGGCTGTTCAGTTATCACTGGTCCTTGGCACGCTGCAGCAGCCATATTCAAGCTACACGTTCAAAAACATGGCGCGAATCCTGGGCATTTCAGAGGAGAGATATAACGATCTGCCGACATTCGAGATCGGTACAGTAGATATCGATCAAACTATTTTAGATAATACAGTAGAGGAGCTTATGGTATGTAAAAAGTGGGACGATAAAAATGTGAGACGATAAAAATGCGAATAATACTAATGGATTTCATTTTATTTAGTTATTTATTTTGTTATTATATATTGTGCTAGTGACTGGCAAGGTTGCTTCAACACCCAAGACGCGAACGAGGCAACACTAAGGATGTTTATTGTGTATTGTTTGTAGTGCTCCGAACGGGTCGGGTTTTGACCCGACCGGTCGGGTCAAGAAATTTCGGGTCCCGTTGCTTGCAGGTAGCTTGCTTGCGGAGCTTGCAGGTAGCTTGCGGGTAGCTTGCGGGTAGCTTGCGTAGCTTGCTTGTGGCTTACGGAGCTTGCTTGCATGGCAGGTAGCTTGCGGGTAGCTTGCGTAGCTTGCAGGTAGCTTTCATAGCTTGCGGGTAGCTTGCGGGTAGCTTGCATAGTTTGCAGGTAGCTTGTGGGTAGCTTGCGTAGCTTGTGGGTAGCTTGTGGGTAGCTTGTGTTAGCTTGCGGGTAACTTGTGGGTAGCTTGCGTAGCTTGCGAGTAGCTTGCGGGTAGCTTGCGTAGCTTGCTTGCGGAGCTTGCAGGTAGCTTGCAGGTAGCTTGCGGGTTCCATCCATCCAAATGATATAACCCGGATCAGGTCGGGTCGGGTCATAAGTCTACGGGTCGGTTGGGGTCGGGTTGGGGTCGCGACCCGACCTTTCGGAGCACTAGTTGTTTGGCGTTATCGAGCATCAATGGAACGATCCCAAGCAATGGAATGGAATGGTTTCGATCCGATTACACTTCCGCCGAGTTCAGCTTTCGCAGAATCGAAATTTCATTGCCTTGTGTGCTGACACACTTGATGATAATGGCAGTCTTCGTTTTGGCTATGATACCACAAGCTATATCCGGACGCTATTATTTTGGAGTGAGTTTCTAAGCAACTTTCAAGGGCTATAAACAAGATAAATTAAATGGACGAAATTCTCTTACATCGCAAAGTATCCTCCTGATAATATATCCATACATTGTAAATGTGGTAGCGTGTTCCAAGATTGTCGTCATCCTATGGGGCTGATCAGAGCCTTTTCTATTACTCATGTTAGGCTTTTGGCTGGTGAGGGACTCCTTGTGGAGTTTGCATGTTATATCGTTGACTGTCGTCATGATGCCGGACTTCTTCTTATCAAATCCATTCTCGTCCTCCAGCAGAAACTTTCAAAAGTTAAACAATTCAAAAAGGATATGGAATGCTTCAAGAGGCTCGGTCGGATCCACAATACTGTTACGTTTAATTCGAACCTAGATTATATCATACATATACAGGCAGGAAAAAAAGAAAGAAAAAAAGGGAAAAAAAACACTTTACCGTTCTCTCAGCTCCATTAGGTTGATATACCACGTATCTTTCCACATGGTAATTCTTGTTTACATAATAACATAGAAGGACGAAATCATTATTGTCATCGCGGCGAGTGGTGTTGGTGACGCGGCAAACGGCCGATGCCTCGAGCAGCGTCCGATATCTATCCGATTCACCCTTCGGATCTGAAACCGTTTCTCCAAGAAGGAGAGGACCATAATCAGATGCGAAAAAGAAATTGCTCCCCGGCGAGTATTTCACCAACTTATCAAAGTTAGATTCCTTGACCAGAACTATTAGTTTCCATCCGACCCCTCTTTTTTAAAGAAATTTAATTTTAGTGAGAATTTTCATTTTGGGGGAATAAGCAATAAAAGCGCATTGCCTTACTTATTATATTCCTTATGATAAATCAGCGCCGGATCAACAAGAAATGAGGTGAAGTGTCCATCCATAAATGACGAGGATTTCAGTGCAACCAGTGGCGAGGTCGTGATAAACACATCATACACTACCACGTAGGCAGCAAACTCATCCCAGGTTCCAATTCGCTCTCTGTATGTTCGAAGTAGGTTGAGAACGATTCCTGCATCCTTTCTTGTAAAGTTACATAATACATATTGTCATCTTAAAGAATATAATAATTCCAGAAGATGTCAGATGATACCAATGCGTTATTATGGTTACAAAAGTATTCACCTTCACTTACCTTAAATGTTCTCCTTCGATTCAAAGAGCGAATGAAGTTTTGGACGAAACCAGGATCGTCTCCATTAATTGGTTCCACGGTTTTTAAATCTGGTGTCCAGATAATTGAGTTTTCCGGGATACTCAAGTCTTCAACCTTGAACTGTTTAAACTTTTCGACTGTGAAGACCAAATTTGCTTCAGTCCTGATAAGATTATAATCTTCAACAGTATATTGTTCTAAAATGTAAGGATTATTGTACAAGGCACAAGTTAGAAATAGAAAAATATATATTGAGTGATAGAGGCAAAGATATATGACGTGTCTAACATCACTGCCCCTTTACTCCTTTTTTTTTTTTTTTTTTTTTTTTTTTTTTTTTTTTTTTTTTTTTTTTACACTCGTATCAATGCAAGAATATGACTGATAAAGAATCACTATAATCAAGACAAGTATATATCTTGCTTCAGAGCAAATAAATAAAAGAAAGATATCATACCTAAAATGGCCATAACAGCATGGTGCAGATGGATAAACAGACGGATGAATACATCAGTGGAGCGGACTGAATTGTTTCCTCATGAACACCTAATGGATGCATGGATGCATAAATGGGTATGTGGAGGTACTTACGTTGATCTGAAAAGCACAGAAAAAGAAATGGTAGAGGTGTGAACACAAACAGCGATAATAATTAATATGGCTCACAAACTGCTCAGCTACTGCACCGCAACGAAATATTAACACTCCCTTCACGTCCGCACTTCAAACATACATTTGTTTCGGATAATAAAGTTGATGACGAGCTGCCCTTGATTATTCGGCTGGGTATTCTCCATCAGGTAATTGAAAACAATCTCCGTTTCGATGGCCTCCTTTGTCTTCTGGTCCACGAAGACAAAATCTTCTGGTTTTGACTAGAAGCATATGCCAGGCACCAGTGGAATGAGCCAGGATGATCTCGAACAGAGAACCATGTATCTGATATTGAACTCAACTACAAGACGAGGAACAGAATTAATTTTTGCATACTGGACGTATGAATGCACAATAGAAAGAAAATTGACTTTACTCATATTATCAGAGAACGGGAAACGAATAACGAGAGGCTTGCTGTCGGTTACATTAAGGTCTTCGAGGAGAACGGTACTACGAAGGGGTTCGTTGTTGACAACTTCATGGTTATAATCGTCAAAGAAGTCGATATCGTCTGCTTCGAGATTGAGCTCTCAGAAAAGCGTGCGTTGAATCAACTTGGCCGCGAGTTTATCCAGGTCGGGGGGCATATCCTGGTATTGGACAGGATATCTGAATACTTTTTTCTTGTTCTCAAAACGGAGCCACAGCGTGAACTCATGCACGGTCGACATATCTCGTTGTTGGTTACGTTGGAGTTTTAAAATAAGCATCGGGGAGTTTATTATACAATGTCATTACGGAATATCATAGACAAAAAGTCTTCGAAGCCACAATCGGCACCGAGACTGCTCCGTTTTCTTTTTTTCCTTGTGTTTTAAAATGCGTTAATTGACGCAGCTTTGTTTTCTCCAATGTCTATTGTAATAAAAGCCACACACGATAAATTGGCTTTCAAATGAATGCATTGGATATAGTATAAGTCGGCTTCCAGCCGCGCTGCACACCACCCAAAACTCTTCACTTTATAGAAGATGGTTTTTGGCGTGCTAGGCCTGCCAATCGTCTTGGGCGCGTTTGTATCCCTCCTTGTTATCCATTGTGTGCTTCGTAGATCAATGACATCCTAAT
>RBNK01002649.1:0-10366 GCA_003990785.1 Endogone sp. FLAS-F59071 | reverse complement strand
AAGTAATATAAGAGTGCTAAGGAAAAGATTGCTATAGTATAGGCTTAACTTGAGAGTAAAGAGAAAGATTAAATTATTATATTATAAATAAAGAATCAAGTTAGTCTAAGCTAATAGCATTAGAGTTGAAGAGCTATATTTTTATTATCTTAAAAGCATTGTAGATTGTTACTAGTATATATATATTAATAAAGACTAAACTAATAACTTTTGCAAAAGTATACTTCACTATAAGCTCACTACTATTTTTAACTTAATACTTCTCACAACTCTTACTATATTCTTTTTTTAGTTTAGTAAAGAAAATTTTATAAGATTGAAGAATATGAGTTATACTACATCAGAAAAATATTTTCAGTTTATAGTTTATAACTAGTATAACAGTTGACCCCCAAATTGTCTGATTTTTATGAATTTATACTATACTTAATTCAGAAGTTACTATAACATTTTGTTCCCTTCCATTTTTAGTCATTAATACCTTTTATTTCTGCTTAATACCTTTTATTTCTGCTTAATGCCTTTTATTTCTACTTGATACCTTTTATTTCTGCTTAATGTCTTTCATTTTGGCAAAATGTTACTATCAGAGTTATCTTACATTCTTTATAATGATTAGATTATATTTTCATAGCAAAGTCTTTATTAGTTACTCTTTAGTTCTTCAAATTTATATAAATACCCCTCTATTTTCTATCTAAATAAATCAGTTTACACAAAGTCTTGAAATATCTTAATATCAGTTATAGTAAAGCCTAAAGAGTATAGCATATAGCTGTAGTAAGAATATATAAAGAGAGATATCATATCTGATACTTTGAGCATTCTCAATGAATGAATGAATAACTAGTTATTAGTACATTTATTATATCTTGGTGCTAACTAGCAGAAGAGTTATTAAAAAACTGACTCTTATATCTTCATTCAAGTAGGACCAAACTACCCCTTCAAATAATAACAGTGCACCCATAGTGGAAGATAGTATTGTTCAAAATGAATTACTAAAGGATATTCCTGCTTTTTATATAAAGAAGATCACTAAATAGCTCCAGCTCCAAGGAAGAAGAATTTATTATACTCAACTCTTCTAACAGTGATTACAGTAAGATAAAAGAATCTATCACCTCCCTTACAGTATATGACAGGTTATCATCAGACAATGAATTAGCTATCAATTTTGGTAACGATCTATAAGCATTATTTCATGAAATATCTGATGATGAATCAGATGACAAACTAGAAAACAACACTTATAAAATGATAGAAAGACTACTAACCTTCACTGGTTATATACTAGCTAAATCAGTAATAAAGTTTATTAAAGACTTGCAGATTTACAATATAATCTAACAGTTTAACAATATCATAAAAGTGAATATCCTAGAAGCAGTATTATGAGGACTCACCAAGATTGTATATAATGCAGTAGTAATTGTCATAGCAGTAAATGGAGAATTCAACATAGGAGTAAGAGAGGTAAATGTAGAAGCTAATGCTGCTGTAACTTTTACCAATGCCATTGCATAGTTGAGAAACACCTACTACATAGCTAATATATAGCAAAATATAAAGAATCAGCTAGTATTAATGTATCAGAGAATAAACAAAAGTCTCTTTGCCTTCTATACAAAGATCTAACATATAGTAGACCTCACAGGATATCCAGTAGCCAACTAGAACCTCATCATAGAGTAGTCTTTTATGAATAGACTTTACCAAGAAATTGCTCTCTAAGTACGCTCCAGTCTAGTTTGACTAAATCATATATAAAAAGTAGATTACATATAGAGATATTAGGCTGCATGAAATCTGAGTTAAGATATAATGCAGCAGATATTGCTGAGCAACTTCTAAGAACCCTGTACAGTACTAGCAGTTATATCTACCATTGCACTAGCAACAGTTAACTAGAGGGCAGCTTTATAAAAAGACCCAACCATAAATGATCTTATCAAACAGATGAGCAAGATGACTATATATATATCAGACCTTAAAAGGCAAATTGATACACAATGACTAGTCCAATGATTTATAGCAAATCTAACTCTTGCAACTAGATTAAATATATATCCAATCGAGAATCTAAGATGCTTCCAGTATAACCAAGACAGGTATATATCTAGAGATTGTACTTAGCCAGATATGAGAATATATAGGAGATGTGGAGAAAAAGAGCACTATGCTTCAAGATATATAATAGAAACAAGCAGGATTGCTCAACCAAGAACTCAAGAACAAACTTAGATAAACGTCATTACCTTTGAAGAAGAAGATTTTGATAGCAAAGATAAATATAGTTAGGTAGAGATATTCTCAGCCACTTAGGAAAAATGAAAACCCAGACATCTCAAGAAAGTAGAATCCCCTTATATAATGAAAACCTTATAAGTAGCATAACAAGCACAAGAACGTAAATTTGATAGTGATAAACAAAATAAGCTATTCAAAGAAGAAGTTAACTACATTATCTAAGAAGATATGCTGATGTCCAAGGCACCTGCAAGCAAAGGAAACAAGGAATGCAAGTTACAGAAATCCAAGAAATATAGTCTAGATATATGGAAAAAAAATAGAAGATATGATGATTCTAGTTAAAATAGGACAACTCATTAAATTCTCAATATTAGCAAATTCAAAAAGGAATAAGTAATACATAACCTAAGTATGAAGTAGTAGAAATTAATACAGTACAGCAATTGGAAGATAAAGAACCTTAGAACTCCTTCACATACTCACAATGTCAGATTGAAGAAATAACAATACTATGCATTATCAATATAAATGCTGGAGGTTGCATTATTAGTAAAACAATACTCGACCAACTTAGATGGCAGATTGAAGAAGCCACAACCATGACAATTGTAGTAGTAGATAGATACATTACAATACTGCTTGGTAAAGTGCATAAATTATCCATCTACTTTGGCAATCTTATCATTCCGGTGTCAGTAATAGTAGTTGATATTATATTCTATAACCTTGTAATTGGGAATAACTGGTTAAAAAAGGTGTGAGCAGTGATTGATCTTGGCATATGTAAAATGCAAATTACTTGAAAAATACAATGCTATGAAATAACTATTAACCTAGAAAAAGGAGTCTGCCCATAGATAATAAAAAGTAACAATAAAGATGAACAAAAAGAATTCTTTATAATGCAAATCATATGAACTAACCAGAAGGCTAAATCATTACAATGAAAAAGTAAACAAGCTGCTAGATTCAATCTCTTTACTATCAAGAACATCGAACTGCAACCTAGAGAGTCATATATAGTTAGAATAGGAATTGCTACAAGAATACCTCAAGAGTACTATAGTTAAATCAAACTAAGAAGTTCCCTTGCAGTTGCCAGAATTACAATTGATATAGGAGTCATCAACGCAGACTATACAGGCAAAATCAAGATTGTGGTTGTCAACTAATATTGATTTAACATAGCCAAACTTTATAGAGGAGATCAAGTTGTATAGTTAATAATCATACCTATTTGGACCAGCAAGATAGTAGAAGTAGCTAACCTCAAAGAAACAGCTAAAGGAGACAAAGAGTTTGGATTAACTGAGGTAAACATTACAAAACTTATAACAGATCTTAAGCATGTACCCAAGATGGCAAATAAGAAGGTATATACTTTCAGAGAATAACTTGGCAAGAGAGAAAAGAAGAAGTTAAAAGAACTCATAGATAAGTATTCTAATATATTTGCAATAACCTTTGAGGAGATCAACTTGAAGCTGCTAAAGTACTTTTATCATATTAATGTCTAAAGACACTCTTCAATCAAATGTGTACTATATTAAACACCATCTGCTTATATCAAATAGTAATAAGAAGAAATCAATGATATGGTAAAAGGAGGAATAGCAGCTGAAACGAATAGCCTATAGGGATTTCCAAATATTATTATACTCAAGAAAGGATTGGAAGCCAGAATCTTTGCTTCAAGAATGTATACCGATTTCAGAAAACTTAACAATATTACCAAGGAAGATACCTTTCCAATACTAAGAATTGACAACACCTTTTCAAAAATACTAGTCTATGTATATAAGGGGGTTTCTTCTAAACTGCCTATAAGAAAGTATCTAATAATACTAATCCATATTGGACTTAGGAATCTCCAAGTATATTACAAGGTTTCTAAGATATCAAAAGTACTTTGTTTCTTGTAAGATTATTAATTATGATTTTTCAGACTTATAGTTTTTTTAGTACTCTTGATGTATATAGAAGGGGGTGAGATCTTAAGCTCTTAAAAGGTCTTTAAGTATGCATAACTTTAGAAGTTATTTCAAAAGGTTGCAAGAATAGTACAGAACTTCAATTTAATGAGTCTGCAACTATCTGCATTATGCAAAGCCTCTTGAGGTTCTGGCTTCTGTAGAGAGTTGTATAAGGTCAATATATTATATAAGAATTTTATTAAAGGGATTTAAGGATTGAAGAACTGAACTTGAACTGATTGTTTGATTGCTCTTGAACTGAAGTTTATTGAATAAAGATTTGAGAGATATTTATACAAAATTGAAAAGCTAAGATTGATAATATAAGATAACTTTAAATCTTTGATATTAATAGTGTTGATAGTATCAGCGATGTCTTTGATGTTGGTGGTATCTTTGATGTTAGTAGTATCTTCAATGTCGGTAGTACCTTCAATGTCAGTGGTACTTTCAATGTTGGCAGTGCCTTCAATATCAGTGGTGTCTTCAATGTCAGCAGTATCTATTTCTGATCCTAATAAGGAAGTATTGGTTTCTTCTTTTGGATTTAAGTAACTAGAATATTCTAAGTAATGCTGCAGTACAGTAATAATTATTTATAATATCTAATAATATTACTCTTACAACTCCTCTTAGGAAAATAGTATCTATACTATTTTGCATTTCTTGAAGGTATAGTGTTGATTCTATCTGCTGAACTATAGTTTTTTCTTTTTTAAGTTCTAGACTTAATACAGGTGATTGTCTAAGTATTTTATTTTATATGAGTAGTTTTGATCTCTTAATATTAGTCTTGTTCCAGAGTTGTCTGTCTGCTGATTGTGACTGTCATTCTGATTGCTAATAAATTGTTTTATCAATAATCATTCATTTATTTCTTAATTCAGCTAGTGTTATTATATTGGCTGGTACTTGTTGCTTTAGAGTATTGTTACAGACTAAAATATATTAATGATGAATACTCAAGAAATGTGTATAAGTAAGTTGAGTAAATATATCAGAGTATTTTAGATATCTTAATAGGTTATACAGTAGTATCTGAAGAGATGTGATAAGTGGAAAGTAACTGATAAGAGAGTATATAATATAGTGAACTATATTGTGAATAAATAAGAAATTTTCTATCTTGAGTCTTTTAACTCTTATATTAAACCAATTGCTTAATCTCTTAACTAAGTCTTACTGTATCCTTGGGAGGCAGGTGCTTTTTCCTTAAGCTGTTGTAGTCTGAATTTTATTGAAAGATAGGATATAGATACTACCTATGTATGTAGATACTGCCTAAATAGGTGCTGCCTATATAGGCACTTTCTATGTATATGCTGCCTTTGCTGATCCTGATATAGAAGTATTAGTTTCTTCTTTTGAATTTAAGTAACTAGAATATTCTAAGTAGTACTATGGCACAGTAACAGTTATTTGTTATATCTAATAATATCACTTTTACATCTACTATAGGTTTTGACAAGTTTAGTTATATAATATAGGTAACAAATTAGTTAAGGTGTTGATTAATTTCTTACTAGTTAGTACCAATTGTGATAGACTAAAATATATTAATAGCAAAATACTCAGAATTGAGCAAGTGTAGAAAATATATTTCAATATCTTAAAAAGTATAAGAGTGATATATAATAAACAAAATAATTAATTAATGGAAGACAAACTATGGCTGCCATTAACTGCTGAACTCAGAGGATTTAATAACCTTATTCTACTCAACCATAGTAAAGAAGTACCAAATACTCAACTCTACTCTGACCAAACTATAAAATCAAGAACATAGTGGAAAATGTAATTATTAACCAATATAATGAACTACTACAATTATATATTAGAGTGACCTAAGAGGACACTATCAACATAGTAGAATTTACAAAAAGAAATATCAGCATCTACTAACTCAACAATACCATCAAACAATTCAGAAGCTACCAAATAAGATATGTCTTATAATTAGAGCAGGAAAACTATTAAAAACTGATAGAATAAGAATCTGCTGAATATCTAGAATTAATCTCTTAGAAAAAATATATAGCTAAAAGGACCTTTAACATATTCTAACATTGGCCTTCTATATTGAAACACCTTGGCAATTTTAGTCTATACCAATGAGAAAACTTATAAAATATAAAAGAAGAGATATTGTTACTTTACCTCTTAGGAAATTACTTAGTAGATAACAACCACCTTAAAGAGAAAACTAATACTTCCTTATCTAGATCAGATACAGAAGAAGAAATCCACCTTACTGAAATTATCAACACTATAGATACTATCTATACTGCTAAAATTATCAATACTGTGAATACTATCTACACTGCTGAAATTATTAACACTGTTGATACCATCAACATTGTTGATATATTATTTAATGATGAATGGATTTCTAAACTAATTATAATAGTATAACTAATAATATTCCAAGTAATAATCTAAGCAGCTACCTATATAGTACCTTGAGAATTCTATATAAATATCCTTTAATTCTTTATTTAATAAACTTCACTTCTAAAGCTCTGTCCAGGGGTTATTTCTTCATCTATATCATTTTCATCTTCCAGTCCCTGAGTGAGTTTTGGTACTACTCCTTTCTGAATATCTAGAAGTATGCTAAACTTCCTTCCATGGTTGATGAAGATTAACCTCTGTACATCTAGGTCAATTCTAGCTTTAGCTTTCTTTAACCAACTGTTGTCTAAGATAGCATTATAGGATTGTACATTAGTGACAACCATTCTAACAGGTATGATTTCTGTTCCAAACTGGACTGGTACTTCTTGGAGTACTCCTAAAGGTATGCTGCTTTTTCTACTTACAATAACCAAGGTAGAGGTAGTGGGTTCATCAATGTCCCATCCTAGGCAATCTAGGAAATACTTGACAATAATACTAACTTCTGCTCCTGTATCGATAATGACCGAGCATGCTAAACCTTTAATGTTATATTGTGCATAGGCAGATGAGGTATAGATTCACTCCTCTTGTTCTTTGGCAGTGTTAACTTCTTCGAATCAGATAGTTGGTTTGGTTTTGGTAATCTGTATCTTTACCTTCTACTTCATCGATAGTGCGATCTGAAAGAGTTGTTTAAAGGTAATGTTGGCCTTTTAACTGGTAATATCTTGCTATAGGTCATATTTAAATTCTCTAACCCTTCTAGGCTTCTTTTCCTTGTTTTCTTCCTGATTGGTTATTTCTTCATCTCCAATAGTTAAGATAACTACCTTGCCTAGTTGAATTATCTGTTTGAAGACTTTGTCCCATTGATCTTTATTCAGCTGTTATCTCTGTATTAGCTTCTTAGGCTTCTTGATGATAACCTCAGGTTCTTGAGCTGGTTTCTTTCTTAGGTAAAGAGTCTTTCTAGTAGCAGTATAGCTAACTGTTTTGATAGAGTAGGCTTCTAGATATTCTTCACTAAATTCATCATCTTCTTCTTTGATTTTTTGTACTATATTAGCATGGTTGGCCTTCTTTTCTTCCTCCCTCTCCCATCCTTTCTTTCAACTCCTAGTTTGGCAATTCTTGGCAAAGTGACCTTATTTTCCACAGAGGAAACAATTCATTTCAGTCTTGTTATATTCTTTGGTAACAAAGGTTCCTCTTAGTTGCTTATTCTAGTGAATCACTTTGGCTTCAAGATCGGCTATGTATGCTGTTATTTCAGAAAACATCTTGGTAATCTTTTCCATTTCATCTTCATATATTATCTTTCCTATTTTTGCTATGACTGTTAGTTTAATAGTATCTTCCTTAGGTGGTTTAGCTGATGTAGATACTATTTGAACTATAGGTATTCCAGTGCTGAATTTCCTGTATAAGTCTTGTGGTAACTTGTCATATAGTGATGTGGAATGTCTCACTTCAGTATCCCAAAAGGCTTGTACTATTCTGACTTTTTCTTCCATCCTGCAGGGATCAAACCTTTTAATATAGTATTGAAGATCTGTGGGTAAACTATTTATAAATACCATTTCTTATACAACTAGGCTGGTTTCTCTGTAGAGTTGTATATACTAATCAATGGTAGTAACTCAATCTTCCAAACACTAGTTGATTAATATCTTCATGTTGAATAGTTATTCTTTGATCAATTCTTACTTCTGTTCAGTGAAATATTTCTTTTCTAATCAAGTTCTCATAGTATTCCAATAAGCAGTAGCTATTACTGCAGATGTAGCTCTATTTCCAGCTACTGCAGTGGCTGCAAGGAGTAATCCTTCTAGTCCAGTGGCTGTTGCATCTGTTAGGGCTATACAGTATGTTTCTTTCTTAGATCCTCTAAGTTGAGCAGCCAAGATAGTAATCCATCAAGTGCTAGCCATTTCTTTGGCTGTGAAGTAGCTCTCCAAATTGTCTAGGAATTCTCAAACATATTCTTTAATATATCTGTAAAAGGTAAGTAATCTGTCTGCTATGGTTTCTTTATCCTCTTGAGGTCTTCTTCTAGGTAGTTATAGTAATGCAGGTGGTGGCGATAGTAGTGCCATTCTTGCTTTTGTCTTCCACTATGGGTTTTAGCAAGTTTGGTTATGCAATATATATAACAAATTAGTTGAGGTGTTAAGTAATTTCCTGCTAGTCGGCACCAATTGTAGTGGACTAAAATATATTAATGGCGAAATACTCGGAATTAAGTAAGTATAGAAAATATGTTTCAAAGATCTTAGTGGTTTATATAGTAGCAACTTAAGAAGGGTAATATGTCTATATAAGTATTAACTGGCAAGATTTTAAGTGTGATTGATTGAATAAAATATATCTGTTAGAATATTAAAAACTATCCTAATTGCTTACTCCTTGAGCAAGGCTTTTAATATCTCTTGGGTTATCTGTTGTAAGCTTCCTTAGCTTGTTGCAGTCTGAATTTTATTGATAATTGCGAGTGGGGTATTTATAAGAAATTACAAGGTGTTATATGGGCAGCTACCTAGATTACTACTTGAATTTCTGATTGGCTCAGCTAAATATAAGATACAAATTGATTGGCTAGGATATAATAAAATGATATATCAGGTTATAATGTAATTAGATAGTAAAATAATATATCAGATCAAAATACTATTTTAGTTTATAATATGATTGTAGATCTCAATAATACTAAAGGTTTCAATAACACTACTAGTCTTAGTGTTATTATGGGTCACATGACTATGATCTTATATAATCAAATTATATATCATCACAAAATGTTCTGTCATACCATATAGTACCTTGAGAATTTTGTATAAATATTTCTCAATTCTTTATTTAATAAACTTCAGTTCAATAGCAGTACACACTCAATATTCCTTTAAAAGCTAAAGATCTCACCCCCTTCTATATATATTAAGAGTGCTAAAAGACTATAAGTTTGAAAACCATAATTAATAATCTTACAAGAAACAAAGTACTTTCAATACTTTAGAAACCTTGCAACATACTTAGAGATTCCTAAGTCCAATACAGATTAGTATCATCAGATGTTTCCTTACAAGCAGTTTAGAAGAAACCCCCCTTATAATTAAAGTATTTCCTTTTCTTATATTACTTATCTTAGTATTACTCTTTTCAGAAATACTTTATATAGTATTTTCTTTCTATCCATTACTACTCTTAGTAATTTCCTTTTTGATTATTACTTTTTACAGTATTATCTTTTACTGTATTACTTATTTCAGTATTTCTTTTTGAAGTATTACTACTATCAGAAGTACTATCTTAGGCAGCTATCTTTATAGCAGTACTATCTGATCTTTTATATAAATACCTCTTAATTCTTTATTTAATAAACTTCAGTTTAGTCTTAGTTTCAATATAATAACTCCTACATAAGAAATCAATATATTAAACTCCTATAAATCTCTACTAGAGCCAGAACCTCAAGAGGCTTGTATAATGCAGATAGTTGCAGACTTATTAAATTGATATTCTGTACTATTCTTACAACCTCCCAATAACTGAGTTCAATAGCAGTGCACACTTAAGATCTCTTTGAGAGCTAAAGATCTTACTCCCCTTCTATGTATATTGTGACGGAAAGAATTTTTATTACGTTGAATTGCTCGAAAACGTATTTGTGCCGCAGCACTACTTTACTTAGTATATTTCTTAGTTAGAGTAGTATATTCCTACATTTGTATTATCAATTTCCAAAT